>APFE031145382.1:0-10151 GCA_000404065.3 Pinus taeda
TGATTTATGCCCACAAGTGTTCGATTTGTCACAGGTGTGCCAATTGAAACAAGAAGTCAGCTGCCCCATTGCAAACCAATGGAATGGAATAACCTTTTCAATAGTGGGGCTTGGATATTATTGGAGAAATATTTCTGCATTGATTGAAGTAGCATTGTTATATTCTCACTGCTACATATTATTTCATGTGGTGGGCAGAAGTCGTTCCTCTCAAACAGGTGAATGATTAGGAAGTCATAAATTTCCTTCAGCAAAACATTATTTCTAGGTTCAACATTCCTACTTCACTTGTTTTTTAGGATAAATCATACTTTTCATCGTTAATAATTTACAATTTTGCATTGGAAAATGGTATTGTATTGAAACATTTAGCTAATTATTATCTGCAAGGTAATGGGCTTGATGAATCCACAAATAAGAACCTAATCCACGTCATCAAAAAGACCATATTCTCTGAGAAGCAAAACTGGTACTTTGCTTTGGTAAATGATTTATGGGCTGACTGAGTCACGCCAAAGCCCTCTTTGAACACCTCCCCTTACTTCCTAGTATATGGAAAAGAAGCCATCTTCCTGCCCAACATCTACTTGTTTGCGTACAAACTTTCACAAGAATCCCAAGGAAATCCATGCTTATTAATGCAACGTAGGATGGACACCCTTCTCAAATTACAGGAAGAAAAGTTCAAAGAAAAAGAAAAAATTCCACTTCATCGGAATCATATCAAGAGGTGCTTTGACAAGAAGTCTACAGGGAAGAACAACTTCAGTGTGGGTGACTTAGCCTTGAAGTGGGACAAAGCCCACGAGTACAAAGGCAAACACACTAATTTTCAGTCCCTGTGGATTGGGCCATTCATTTTCCACGAAAATCTTGGCCAACACATTTATCATCTTCAATCACTTGACAGGAAGATTGACTATCTCCCTGTCACTGGCAAAGAATTAAAACATTGCTTCCAATGAAGATCTGTGGTTGTGCCCTACACTACATACATAGTCTTTTCTTTCTTATTTGTTTGAATTTTGTTTTGTTTGCATCGTGTCAATAAGTGTTGTGCATGAAAACATTGTGGATTCTTAGTATGCACGTGGCAGAAATCTAAAGAGTCTTGTGACACTTCAACATTTGGCTAAACTTTTGTCCATATTCCTTGTGTTGGTTATATCTTTTGGCTAATGAAGTTCTAACAGAAAATACGATCTGTCCGTAAGGAGAGTTTTGGTCCAACCATGAACCTATTTCTATTCGAGAAACCTTATGCCCATAATCGGTTTTGTGTTTTAGTGTTTTGATTCTTATCCAACTAGTAGAAGAGGAGAAGGGGAAAAATATAAATGAACAAACCTAAATCATAGGTCTCTATATGATTCTCCAAAGGAACAACCTCTTCTTCTCTCAATAAGTTGGGATCCCTCTTCTGCCACAAAATAAATAAGTGTCAATGCACAATCCTCTTTAAAACAAATAAATAAATGTGAAAGAAGAGAAATTCTTCCTCCATAGAGAGGTGAAGCATGCAACTCCATCAGGGGTACTGTCCAGGCTCACTGGTCATAGAGAAATGTTTGTGTTCCTACATGACTCCACTAGGGTACTATCTAGGCCTGCAGGCAACAAAGCAACACCAAAGATGAAAAAATATACTACCAAAATCTTAAACTCACGAGATACACTACCCTTCCCAACTTGAAACATTATGATATCGTTGAACCTTATGTTGTGTTCAACCAAGAAGGCATAAAGGGGACAATGTCTATTCATGGGGTAAGTGGGAAGACCAAAGTAATCTTGATGATGAATCAATACTCCATGAAGAACTAAGGCCCTACACAAAAGAAGTTAACCGAGATAGAGAAGTTGTAATTCTACCAGTGTGTGGCTAAGTGTTTTAGTTGCTACAACACCCTACAAAATTTTGTCTTGCACTCAATTTCGAAGCCTTCCTTGGTCTTGCATATTGTTGTCGCAAACACAAAAAATCATTTCATGAGATTTCTTGAAGTAGTTTGATCCATTTTGCAAGTTGGGTTAACTGTTGAATTTCAACAAGAATTGGCTGTCACACGATGTGTAAAATCCTATTCTGATGGTTTCAAGGGCCTATCTATGTGTATATGAGTTTTTCTAACTATGTAAGCATCTGTCACGCTCATTCACAAATTTTGAGCACTGTCGCATAAGTGTTGTCATGGTCGTCCCAAAGTCTATCTTACGTGTCGCACTTGTCGTAATGGTGATAAAGTGGTCACACAGAGGGAAATACATTGTTCTTGTGTCTTGGTTTAACTAGTTGTTGTGTCGTCAAGTATTCTAAGTGTGAGATCATAGTCCATCTTATCACCGTTCGTATCAGTCTAACCGATCATCTTGCACTTAGCCATTTTGTAGAAGGCTTCCCGACTAAGGAAATTGGCATCACCCGACCTCACTGAACTATGCATTACATAGTTCCAACCCTCTAGCTGAGACCTTTCCCCTTGACATTGCTCAATGTGTAGTTCTTGCCTCCTAGGACTGTTGCACTGCGTAGTTACTATGGTCAAGCTTCGGCCTTGGCCTCTAGAATTACGCAATCATTCCTCCTAGCTTGAATTTCACTGTGCACTGCGCAATCACAAGCCTCAAGCTCATCCCTTGAGCCTCTGAACTACACAATTGTGTAGTGACTTGCCTCATGTTCCTCCCAAAACTACACAATTTGTCCTCTCAAGCTCATCACCTCAGCGTGTCCCACTCGCTCTCAAAATTGTGTAGTCTTGCCTGAACTACACACTGTGCAGTCCCAGAGCTCAAGCCTCACCCATGATTGTTGGAACTATGCACTGCGTAGTAACTGAACCCTCTCTCCCAACCTATCACCTGGTTCGGGCTCAGTTAATGGATCAAAATGCATTATCTTAGACTAGGAGGTTCTCAAACAAATGTCATCTCGTCATGAGTGAATTGCAGATACAGGTATCCTATCACAACATAGAAAGATGATGAAGAAAGAGATGAAGGAGGAAAGCTTGTTGAAAGACACACTTGTGACTGAACACACAAGCTAATGAATTAAGAAAAGCATTAGAGAGATAAGTTAGTTCTTTGGGGAGCAAGGAGTGGCTCCAATACTTCACTATTGGAGCTAGTGATGTACATTGTAAACACGTGTCTTGGAACTTTTACTTAATAACACAAGCCTTCAAGGCCAACATGTTCTTCCTACATAGATTATGAATATTTGTAAGATTATTCTACGGATGTGTGTACTTCATGTTTGCTTTCACATGTGCTAAGATAGTTGAACTATTTTAGATGTTTAGTACTTATCTTATTGAGAATGTGTTGTAATGGTTGTTATTGTTGTCCCATCCTTGTGGACTATTCCGTAGGATATTAGACAAACCTTTCTTCATTTGTTAGTTGTAACGACTGTCGCATCCTTTGTGGATTATTCTGTTGGATGTTAGATGGATCCTTCCAGATCATCTGTGTCTCTTCTTGGGTGGTACTACTACCTCTCTCTTAGAGGCTCACTTTTCTCCTCTCTTCACGGTAGAAGAACCTTGACACATTTACAACTGAACATGCAATAGGCACACCTTATTGATTTTCAAAGTTACCATGTCATTCCTCTCTCTTGCAAACAATTAGAGCCAAATAAAATATTTAAGGATTCAACAACTAGGTCTTTATACCAGATGGGACTCTTACACCAAATGGTGTGAGGTATAATTGGGACTACATATTGGGGAGATCCCCTGAATGTTGGCAAGTTCAGTACCATCAAGTGGATAATTGGTGGTTGAATAATGCATGGTGGTGAATGATGTGAAGGGAGGAGTGGAGAATTGAGAAAATGAAGGAACTTGCATACACATTTATAATATTTCAAATAAGAGAACAAAATAAGATAATGAAATAAACATTTAATCAAAATCCAATTTGACACATGATGCTTGGGAGGGGAACATATATTCACCCTAGGTGGGTCTGGCTCCTCCCCTTGTGTCACCACAATTTATAAAAACATTAAATGAATACTACCATTATACTTGAACAAAAAGAATCTATATTATGGACTTAAAATATATGAAAACTTGTATTGAGAGATAATTTTAATTCACCATACCTAACTATGTAGTACACTAAATGATCATGTGCCATTGATTACAACATTGGTGGCTGAAACTAGCATCAATGCATTAATAGGGATGGGTGGAGTCCTATCAAGGTGTAGCAACTAGAAGCTGAGGAGCAAACTATTGAGAGCCCACTAAATAAATCAATAGCGAGAAGAGAGAGTTTGTCCCATTGGGAGAGATATTGGACTCCACTGTTCAAGCACGGATCAATAAAACAAAGGCAGACAGTAAACATGTAGACATACTTTTTGTGTAATTTATTCTCCACATTTCACGCATTCTTAAGTTTATGATGCAATTGCAACTTTTTTTTAACACAATAAGCACATTCATTCAACATTGGCACTGCAAGGATTTGCACGAATCTAAATCATAAGTGGCCATCATCAGATCTACTATAGACACCACTCACTCTGCTCATCAGATTAAATAAAGCTCTACCCTCCACCAAAGTATTACAACAGACCGTTCAAATTGAGTAGACTGAAGTGGATAATAGTGAGAAATATTAGTGATGGGGTTCAAGATTTATTTCGCATTGGTTTTTCTATGCACTCTGTTGTTTGGCCTTGCCATTGCTGATGATGGAAAGGTGCAGAATCTTAATTTCTTCAAACTAATTCTAATTTCACTACAAGATTACTACAAATTAATGTCGCCAATTTCACTGATCTGCATGCAAGTGCACATTGTATATATGGGGAGTTTACTCCACAATAATAGATAAGAGCTTGTAACCAGTCATCTACAGGTTCTTTCGTCTGATCTCGAAAGGTATGAAATTATGAAATATTCAAATTTCAAAATTTCACAGGTGTGGCTATTAATTGATATTATATTTGCCAATTTATGTGGCGAATTGAATTTGAGGAATAGGTTTCTCGAGTTTTATCTACAGTATTCATTTTTAATCGAAATGTATTTTTATTATTATTAGAATAATATACGTTTCCAGTTGACCCATTATTATTTTTAATCGAAATGTAGTTCTATTATTATAGTTATGTGTGCGTTGGGGGGTATTTGAACTTTTGCAGTCCGAGACACACAGAGAAATCTCTGATGCGTAGCTATACTTATGCCTTTAATGGATTCACAATAGTATTATCCAAAGAACAAGCGACTGCGTTAGTTGGTATGTCTCATTAACCAGTCTTGTTGTTAATTAGTAAGCCCCCATGTTCCTATTCTAATAAATAAATTCCCATAATTTAGCAGGGAAAGCAGGAGTATTATTAGTGTTCCTTGATCTAGTGTTAAACCTTCATACAACGCACTCATGGGACTACTTAGAAAATGACTTGGCCATGGTAAGCTCTTCTTACAGAGAACCGAAATCTTCTGGCGTTGATGTCATAATAGGGTTTCTAGATACAGGTATATTAGTCTTTTGAAACTCCATTTGGTTAAGTTAAGTTTTGATTGTAAAGTTATTTTTTTAAACAAATTCATATAACTTGTGAGAATAATATTTTATCTTGAAGGCATTTGGATGGAAGCAACCAGCTTCATTGATAAGGGTATGGGCCCTGTTCCTTTGCGGTGGAAGGAAAAGTGCGTTAAGGGAGAAGGTTTCAATGTCTCCAACTGCAACAGGTGCTCTATGCAACTAAAATAAGTTCATTGCTTCTATTCTTGTGTGGCTTACAACTAAAATAATATTGTTTTCTTAACAGGAAAATAATTGGGGCAAGAGGTTACTCAAGTGGAGAGGATGATGATTTGGTGACAAGTATTAAACCGAAATCAATATTGCCACAAATAAGGACTGCAAGAGATTATTAGGGCCATGGCACATTTACAAGGACCACTCAAGGCAGCACCTAAATCACCTCAAGTTCCATCTCCATCAGTTGAGATAGAAGAGGCACATATTGCACAAGAGGCTGAAGTGATTGAAGAGGTACAATCAGTACCAATTTCTGAGCCTGAATCCATAGCCATTGTGTCTAGAGAGAGTATGAAGGTCCCTCTTCAAAAGAGGAAGAATTCAAGAAATATTTCTATATTCTGATTGAGATGGTTAAAGTCCTCTATGAAGAGAGGAACACCGGAATGGTTGGAGCAAGTTCTAAACCTCCACATGGAGAAGGAAGCTCAAAGGACAAAAAAGATGAAAAGAAGGATTCCAAAGGGAATGGTGGAAAGCCACCTCCATCTCCACCATCCTCATCATTTTCCTCATCATATTCACCATCTCACACAACATCATCTTCCACCACAACCACTGCCCATACTCATTCCAAAACCCAAAAAGGAAAAACTCCATTATTGAAATTGGACATAAAATTCGAACTTCCCATGTACAATGGAGAAGTGAATGCAAAAAAGTTGGACAATTGGATTCGACAGTTGGAGGTATACTGCAGAATTCAGAACCTTCAAGAAGATGACATAAAGATCCAGTTGGCTTCACTAAGGTTAGAAGGAACTGCACTAGTTTGGTGGGAAGCAAAGACTCAAGAGGAAATGTGAATCCGTGGTAAGATATCCATCCCTTGGGTTGAATTTTTTTTTGCAATTAAAAGATAGTTTTATCCTTTAGCCTATATGAAAAAATCCATCATGATTTGGCAAAACTTTAGGCAGCTTAAAGGCCAAACAGTCCAAGATAATACACAAGAGTTTAGGAAAAAGGCTTTGTTATTAGGAGTAAACATGAATTCACAAAACACACTCTTGAAATATATTGGAGGTTTACATTCCTATTTGCAACATACTATCCTTATGTTTAACCCAAGCAACTTAGATGAAGTATGTGTGCAAGCCATGCATCTTGAGGCAAGGGGAAAACAAAACATAGAGGAGAAAGGTGAAAGTGAGGGTAAGGGAAAAGAGAAGGGAGGAAAATGGAAGGGAAAAAAGAATGCAAGTATAAAAAAAAAAGAGAAGGAAAAACTCACATGCAAAAACTGTTCAAAGAATGGCCATGATGAAGACCATTGTTGGCAACTTCATCCATAATTAAAACCAAATAGATTGAAACCCAAAGAGAAGGGCAAAACTGTTGCTATTGCTGAAAAAGACTTAGGGGAAGATTCAGGAGATGAGACAAAAATTACAGCTATGGGTTTGAAAGGTCAACATGTTGAAAGTACTAGTTCCTCAAATAGTCACAACAACACTCCAAATGAAGACAAAAGGGAAGATTTGTTCACTGTCAGAGTAGTCTCAAATCATACCAAAATTGATGCACTCTTTGATAGTGGATCAAAAGCAAACCTAATTTCAGAAGACATAGTTAAAGAGCTTAAACTTGAAACCGTACCACATCATAAACCATACCCTTTGGGTTGGATAGTTAAGGATGCCAATTTACAGGTTTCAAGGAAATGCATTTTTAGATTTGCTATTACTGAAAACTTTGTTGATGAAGTTGAGTTAGACGTGGTTCCACTTGAAATTTCTAGAATTATCTTGAGAATTCCATATTTGTATGACAGGAAAGTGGTGTTTCATCAATATGAGCACAAATATCATTTGCTTAAAGATGGGGTGAAGTATATTGTGTGAGTTGATCATAAGAAACTGAACATTTCTTTAGTTAATGTAGGGCAAATGAAGAGGCTAGTGAATGCAAGTCAGAATTTAACATTGTTGATGATCAAACAAAGAGATTTTTTGAATCATAATTTTCGTAAATATGCTTATATTTGTAATGATTTATTCTAGAATGATACCAAGTTTCCTTTGAAAGAATGTGAAAAACATTTGCAGCAGCCCGCATTGGTGTTGAATGGTGTTGAAAACAAGGTGTCGATGTAAGAAGTTGCAAAGGTCAAAGAGAAGAGGACAAAGCAGCTTGGAAAAGAAGGCATGGGTTTCATAAATGTTCATTGTTGGTTTCCAAAAGGCACATTACAATGGCGAAGACACTTGGGCAAGAGTCGATTCAAGTATAAGGCAAAAGCAGCTAAAAATCGCCATAGAGACAAAGTGCAAGGTGAGAAAGATTCTAAGTTTCCTTTTATTGTTGACCAAGGTAGGAACAAGATGTTTTCTGCAAAATTAGATTTTTGTTCTGCAAATTCAGAGATATTGCAGCATGACAATGCCGAAGACATCAATAGATGGTCATCGGAATCAAGGAAAATTTTGACTTTTTTTGAAAAGCTCCAAATGATGAAATTAGGAAAATTTCAATGGATAAAGACTAGAAGGATGAGGGAGCAGTCCCCTCATCAACATAATCAGTTATCAAGAGAGATTTTCAGGTCCAAAAGGCTTCTAGTGGTGAGGAATGATCAGGGATTAGTATTTTAGCTCAAAAATGAAAGTGCTCCGAATTGCTTTAGACTTGACTGAATGGATAGATTTCACTTCTAGGATTCCAATGCCATGAACGGTTCGAAAAACTGACATCGTATGCAAAAGTTAGAGCTTCTGAAAGTTTGGTGAAACCAGCCCGCGGAGCCAACCCCCACCCCATGTGACCAAGTGCCCAAACCAGGAGCTAGGGGCAAACTATTAAGTGAGATTAGTGTGCCAATAGTCAGTTTAGCATTTAATTAATCTATAATTAAGTTGGCAAAATTTATGGAAAAGCCACCAAATCCGGAACCGCCACCAAACTTGGTGGACTTAACTAGCAGTTCTCCAGATTTAGCGGAGGTTTTGTAGGAAAAACTATTTGAGCCATAACTCACTCAATTCTCAGCCAAATTTCGAAAATGAATAGTAATTTTTGGCTAATTGGAATGTTGGGAACTCATTGGAGTAGGTTGCAGAGGCATAAGTGGTCATCTATAGGTGTTTTGGGTCACTTTAAGATTTTTGAAGCTTAGGGCCACCAGGTGTTGGAGGCCATTCCCAAAGAAGCTAGTAACCAAATTGAGTAAAAAAATAGCCATTTATGATAGATTTGAATGTTTTAAACTCATTGGAATAGGTTCCAAGATCATTGGATGCATGTAACAACAATTTGAACACTATTGAAGGTAATACAAAGGCCTGCACTATGAAGCTAGACTAATGAGGTGTAGCTTAGGAAGGGTGAACTCCTTCAACAAAAAATAGTGTATTGAGCTCTATTATTTGTGCTTTTTGTGTTTTTATATGCTGTTTTTCATACATTTAAATTCATGCTTTTAATTTCATGCAAAACACTAAATTTCACCAAGTTAGATGAATTGACAATCACATGCTCATGAATAGACTCTTTATGGATAAGCAAACAAAAGCAAAGAAAATTTTATATCCAAAAATGATAATATCATAACATTAATTAACAATCAAATTCAGATCAATAAGAGTCCTAAAGAAGACCAGGTTGGAGCCTGTACCAGAGATAGGGTTGGAGCCTCATAGAGGCAAGGTTGGTGCCTTGGAAGATAGGCTTGCAGCCCTAGAGGATATGAGTCCTCAAGAAACTATGTCGAAGCCTGTACTAGAGATAGGGTTGGAGCCTTAAAGGTTGGTGCCCCAAATTAACAAGGTTGGAGCCTTGGAAAGTCCAAGTTGGTGCTTGGCATAATATAGGTTGGAGCCTAGGAAATAGAATATTGGTGTCTTCATCTAGGGTTGGAGTCCTACACATATATTGAACTTGATCTATTGTTTAGAAGAAATTAATAAGACTATTTATTCTATTATTATTCATTTTGTGTTCTAAATATAAGTGATCTAACTAGTAAAAATAATAATTGAAAAGAAATATTGATTCACCCCCCCTCTCAATATTTCCAGCAATTGGTTCCAAATCCAGTACCTTTACTCAAAGCCTAATAGATTGAAGGTAGTGTTAGCCTCCTGCTCATAATAGGTGTTCATCTTTCATGATTGACATTTTTACATGCTAAATATGTCATGATCTGCAGGCTGCAATGTTCCATATTTGATACTCAGGCCAAAGAAGTATCCATGAGGGTCTGCCAGCTTAAATGCCCCTACTGTATTCCAAATTTTGAGGAGTTATTCCATTTTTGAAGAATTTTCAATTAAAGGGAGATCCAAACAACTTAATCTTGGTCTCCCTAGGTTTCAATTTCCTGTTATAGAATATAGAGAATCATTATCTGTCCAAAC
>APFE031145388.1:0-52426 GCA_000404065.3 Pinus taeda
GGGCTTTAAAAATCGCTCCGGGAGCGACGGAGCGGCCACTCCCTAAGACGCTCCCAAAATCGGCAGGGAGCGCATAATTTCAGGTAGGGAGCGCGCTCCCGAAAATCGCTCCCGTCCGGGAGCAATTTAGGGAGCGCGCTCCCAAGCCGCTCCCGCCCGGAGCGCGCTTCGGGAGCGGGTTCGAAGGGGGGGGGGGGCGCTCCCCCGCAACTATGGACTGAACTAACCAATCAAACCAATTTTGGCCAAAACCAGTTCAAACCGCACTCTCAAACTGAAAATGGCAACTCCGGTACTGAATCCGCCATTTTTCACCAAACAACCAGTTCGGTATTAAATCGACCAATTTCGTATAGTCATATATGGAGAAACTCGGGGATGTTGAGATTGGTAGCTTGGGAGGTACTCCAAACCCTAGGGTACAGGGTTATGGAGGAATTGGAACCACAAAGTCACTTGTGGGCTAAGAACCTAAGAGGTGGGATTTTCACCCAAGCTTGTGGGTGTGAAACCATGCATGGATTTGGACACTTAGCACTTAGAGTTTGTATGACACCCTTAAAGGAGCAAGGGGCCACTTAAAGCACCAAGAGAGGCCTTGTTGATTGGGAGATATTAATTTTTTATATGTCTATGTGGGCGAATTTGTCTCAAAGATCAAGTTGGCCTTAGTTAACGAGACCCTTCTTGAAGGGCTAGATGTCACCCTTAGAGAAGATATAAATAGGAGTGAGGAGGAGCCTCATTCCTCATCCAACCAAGTCAGTTATCTCTCATGTGAAGACAAAACAGGGAGGTCAAGTAGACCTCGGGGAGCCGCAACCCTGGATGTCCAAGAAAAGGAGAGAATAAGGTACTCTTGTGACTGTTTTGGTCTAGTTTTGGACAAGTACATCAACGCAGAAAGGAGAAGGCTAGGACGAGACTGGGAAGACAAAATCTTGGCACAAAATAGGAGTACACCTTTACCAACATACTGAGAATCTCAGAGGTGTTGCAGGTAGACGAAATGGAAGTTTTTGGAAGGCCAAGTAGCTTACTAGCCCTCCAATGTTATGTCGGATTCATCAAGAGTAGTAGCAAGTGGATATAAGTCTATTGTAGTGGGTTTGAAGGTGGTTTTAGGCTGCTTCAGATTGCCCTAAAGAGGGATGAGTTCCTCACAGCAGTCCTGCTCAAATCCGAGGTATTTTGGGAGAGTTGGAAGGACATTTTCTAGGAGAATAAATGTAGGATTAGGGTCCAAGTATTGGACAAATGTTGGGACACTCAAAAGAACGGTTTTGGGAGGGTTGTAGTGACTTGTTCCAAGCCCTAAGTACAGTCATTTGAGAAGGAATTTGAGGATTGTTAGAAGGGAAGAATTAATTTAAAGTTCAAGGTTTGTCTCTTGAAGGAATAAGGACAGGCAAGAGGGCCTATGAATCAAGCTTAAGTCTACTGTTGAAGGACTTTCTATAGTTAAAGTGGACAGCCCTCCATGCCCTAAGTTTGTGTCATTGGAGTTGCATAGGTAGTAATAGAGGGAAGAAGTCCCTAAGAGTTGTTTTCTTGAAAGACTAAGGAGCAGCTAGTGGGCAATCTTGGAGTTGTTCACACACAGAGTTGTGAACAACTCACCAGAAGCCCATATGTGTTGATTCGCTGAAGGACTTTCTATAGTTAAAGTGGGCAGCCCTCCATGCCCTATGTTTGTGTCATTGGAGCTGCATAGGTAGGAAATAGAGGGAAGAAGTCCCTAAGAGTTGTGTTCTTGAAGGACTAAGGAGCAGCTAGTAGGCAAGAAGTTCCAAAGAGTTGAGGAGCAGCAATGGACAGTCTTGGAGTTGTTCACACAGAGTTGTGAACAACTCATCAGAGGCCCATATGTGTTGATTCGTTGAAGGACTAACGATTAGCTAGAGGGCGGATTGGAGCCGTGTTCAGTGACCTAAAGGAGCAGGATCATTGATAGAGGCAAATTGGTGTTGTTGCATATAAGGAGCAAAAGGACCAGCAAATGTGTTCAAGATGTGACCAGTGGAGCCGTGAAGTGCCCTAGATCAACTAGTAGGTCAGTTGTATCTTGTTCAAGGTAGATTAGTTGTCATAGTCATTAACACCAAACCCTAGTTGTATATCCCTTGTATCAGTGATTGTATGAGGGCCATGATCACTGGTGCTGGAGCCTTAGGCAGTGGTATTATAGTTTGGTAAAATAACAAAGTTGGGTTATCGAAAAATTGTAAAAAGTTGCATGTTTGTGCACGTGTTGATTTATTGTTGTATATATTTCGTTGTGTAAAGTAGTTTGCTTTGGCATTTGAGTTGGTAGTGTCAGAGATTCTAAGACCCTAACCTAGATTCTCCAATGACGTGGAAAAATAACAACGGACCCAAAAAGTTTTTGATGACCTAAGAAGTCATATGTTCAGTCTGATTGAAGTCATCATAGCAAAAATAGGCAAGAACAAGAAAGTTAAAAAGGCATAGGCAAAAGTCAAAAAGATGATATCGATTTCATGGACCTTGATCTTGAAGGTCATATCCCTAGTTTTGGATAATCCTCCATTTTTCCTATTAGAATTGGAGATGAACATGTTTCTACTTGTGGTCATAGTTCATCCAAATTGAAAAGGGTACATGAAGAGATTGAGTCTTTCTTTGTACCTCGCACCACCCCTGGTGCTCAACCTATAAAATTTCCACAAATCGCACCAAGTAGAAATTTATCTCCCAACTTATGCAATTTATTTGTCTTACGTTAATTACTAATGGAAAATAATGATAAACTTACATTGCAATTCATCAAAAATAAAATACATTACGGAATATAAAATACTGGAACTGAGAAAATAATGAACAAACAAAATAATAATGACATCGTTATTTTTGGACAATCATCCCTAGAAAAACCCCAAAGGGAAAACCAAGGTAGCAAATGAGGGTTTTATTATTACTCAGCGATTTGAGAAATATTACAATTGCTTTCCTTTCTAGCAAAGCTCCAGCAAACACTGATCTCCACTGGAAAAATAAACTGGAGCTTCAAAATCTCCCTCTGCAACTCGATTTGACCTCTCCCAGGCAACTTGCACTCTTCCTAGCTACTTGCACTACCTTACTGGAAAAGCGCACTGTTGCTCCAAAAAATTCGTTCAGCCACTAGGAACCCTTTCTTGCAAGTCGTTCTACCTCCAACACTACTATAGGCTCACTCGCTCTGCCTTTGGGTGATAGATCCAACTCTAGCTCACTGAAGCAAGCTCCTCTACCACTCACATTATCAAACTGGCTACTTGCACTAGTTGATTCGGCCTCCTCATCCTGTCACTGAGACACTGGAAAATATCCTTTGGAATCCTGCTCCCAAATCTTTGTTGAAACTTTGTTGCTCGATGTCTCCCTAACTTCAATTGTGCCCTTACTGAATCACTGCAACTAGGTAGTTGAACTACTCTTGTGTCTTCAATTGCCTCTCCAAACCCCATCGACTTACTCTTATAATATCCTATTGATCAATCAACGGTCATGATCACATCTCAATTGATGGCCCAGATCATCTTGAATCCATCAAGTAATTTTTCTGAAAGTTTCGAGAGAAAAATTGATTTCCCTCAATTAATATGATTTAATTAACCACTTTTCCTAAGTTAGACTTAAGAAATATTTAGTTATTGGCCAATTAATCTAATTGAGATGTTTCTAAGGCTTTTCTCACGAAACCTTTTCTGGGTTTTGGAGATATCGAGTTCCTTAGCCTCCTAGACACCATAGAGACTAGAACACGTCCTTTGCTAACAAAAACTAACACTCCCTCTTAACGAGGTAGGTGTTCTCCACTACTCCCATCTTCTCCCTAAGGTAGACAAGTATATTTGCAACTTGTTGATTTGTGTGAACATGTTGTAGCTGAACTGATCCACATTGTTGGTGTTTAACATCTGTGATACAACTAGTTGCCATAAATTAGCAAACCTCTCGTAAATTTCATTTCTTCACTTATGCTAGTTAATCTTCCCACCTGGAACTACTATGCCTCTCCAAATCAATTTGGCCTCCCTCTGAGACCCTGAATCGACCTTTGCAATTGTGTTCCGTCAATCTCCGACAAACTCGCACTGCTAGGAAAATAACTTAGCATCCACTGGAAATCAAACATCAAACTAGCAACTGCTTCTCCACTGCAACTTGATCTGACTAGCAATTCCCTCTGCCTTAGTCAACTCACACTCCTAGAGAGATTGCATCCTCCCTCAACAAATAAAATATATCTCCCTCTACCATTGAGAAATTGGAGACCTTTGCGAAGAAAATAATCCAACAATCACTATCCACCATGCCACTTTGATTCACCTGCTACACGTTGTAGTTGAACCAACCTACACTTCCACTATGCTACTCTGATCTCACAATGTTGATGCCCCTGCGTTGTTGCTATCACTACAATGATGAGTCTTAATCTCACTGCTACTTTAATACTTGGGCTCCCGTAGCAAAGGTAATAGTCCAAATGAGGAATCACATACTCAGCAACTGGATTGATCTACTGATCAAACCCTCCTTAGCTATGATCTAGATCTCCTTGCCACTCCTTCCTCGAACCCTACCCAATCTGGCACACTAGAGTTTCATACTCCTCTTTAGTCTATTGTCACTATCAGTGTAAATTCATCATTCAACCTGGCGGACAAATCCTCAATCTTTGTTGGAGTTTCTATCTACTCCCTTTTCTTGTCCTTCCTCTTAAGACATTGGCTGACATAGTGACCAAGTTCACCATAGCGAAAACACTTAACCTTTGACAGGTCCTTCTTCTTCTCCTTTCGAGTCTTGTCCCTGGTTGGGACCCTTCTTCACTTTACCTTTTCCTGCAAGAGCAACATTCTCTTGCTCCTCCTTCACCTTCGTTGCCTTACCACTGCTGTTGGTAGTGCCCTCGACCAAGTTGAGAATCATCTCCTCCCAAGTGAAATCACTCCATAGGCGCTCCCATCCTAGAAGTGTGTCTTGCCCAAAAATCACCCAGACGAATGTACGTACTCCTTGGTAAACCCATTGAGTGTTATGCGCACTAGCTCGTCATCTATTGGCCTCTCTCCCACTGCAGCAAGTTCATCTCTGACAGACAAAACCCTAGTGAGACAGGTGGTTACATCTTTGCCCTTATTCATCTTGACGATCCTCAGCTTCTCCTTGAGGATCATCTTTCAGTTCTCTAACGAATCCTAGTATAGCTTGACGATGGCATCCCACATCTCCTTCATTGCTCCCTTCTCAGCAATGTGTGGAACGATATGATCCCGTATTCCATCAAGGATCATCCTTAGCCTTTATGTTGTCCCTCCTGTATTCATGAAATTGGATGGGATCTGTTGGCACATCAATAACTGTTGTAGCAAACTCCTTCAAACTGTGCTCGTCCAATAGAAACAACATCTTGGCCTTCCAAATACCAAAGTTGGAGGCTCCATCCAACATATCCTGATCTCTCAATCCTGTTGTGTCCATCTTTGGAAAATCTGCAAACTCAAATAACTGGTGAAATTATTAAATTGGGTTTTGAAACCCTCGTGCTTTCTCTTCTAGGCCTTGTGTTGATCCGCTACTGCAGAAACCCTTATGTTGCAAACCCTTTGCGCTTAAATTTGTTCTGCGAAATTTGATTTGCCTCTAGAAATCCTTTCTGGCAGCCTCGTTGCCTGCTGCTGCTCATTGAGATAACTCGTCCTCTAGATCACCTCATTGGACTAGAAATCAAACTAGTACCTCTGTAATTCACACTGCTTTGCTGACCTACACAGATCGGTTCTTCAGTGCTTCAAATCTTTGTTTGATCTGCACCAACTTCACTCTAGAACTTCTCTAATATGATATGCTCTGATACCATGTGAAATTTCCATGAACCGCAGCAACTGGAAATTTATCTCCTATCTTAGGCAATTTATTTGTCTTCTATTAATTATTAACGGCAAATAATGATGAACTCACACTGCAATTCTTCACAAATGAAATACATTGTGGAATATAAAATACTGGAACTGAGAAAGTAATGCACACACAATAATTATGACATCGTTATTTTTGGTCAATCATCCCTGGGAAAACCCCGAAGGGAAAACTAGTGCAGCAGATGAGGGTTTTATTATTATTTAGCAATTTGAGAAATATTACAATTGCTTGCCTTTCTGGCAAATCTCTAGCAAACACTGATCTCCACTAGGAAAATGAATTGGAGATTCAAAATCTCCCTATGCAACTTGATCTAGCCTCTCCTAGACAACTCGCACTCTTCCTAACTACTCGCACTCCCTGACTGGAAATACACACTGCTGCTCTGAAAAATTCGTTGAACCACTGGGAACCCTTCCCTGCAAATCATTCTACCTCCAACACTGCTCTAGGCTCACTCGCTCTGCCTCTAGGTGATAGATCTAGCTCTGGATCACTAAAACGAGCTCCTCTGCCACTCGCACTGTCAAACTGGCTACTCGCGCTAGTTGATTCGACCTCCTCTTCTTGTCACTGAGACACTGGAAAATCTAAGGAAAATCTCCTCTGAAATCCTGATCCCAAATATCTATTGAAACCTCGTTTCTCGGCGTCTCCCTAACTTTAACTGCACCATTGTTGAACAACTACAATTGGGTAGTCGAACTACTCTTGTGTACTAATCTTGTGTCTTCAATTGCCTCTCCAAACCCAATCGACTTGCTTTTATAATCTTCTATTGATTAATCAATGGCCATAATCACATCTCAATCGATGGCTCAGATAATCTTGACTGCAAGTAACTTTTCTGGAAGTCTCTAGAGCAAAATTGATTTCCCTCAATTAATCTAATTTAATTAACCAAATTTCCTAAGTTAGACTTAGGAAATATTTAATTATTGGCTAACTAATCTAATTGAGAAGTTTCTAGGGCTTTTCTTGCGAAACCTTTGTTGGGTTTCGAAGATCTTGTGTTCCTTAGCCTCTTGATCTTGTGTTCCTTAGCCTCTTAGATGCCATAGAGACTAGAACACCTGTCCACTGCTACCAAAAACTAACACAACCCACCATTTGTGCTAAATAAAAGAAGATAGAGAAGGACATTCCTTGGGAATGCATCGTTAGATGGTGGTATGATGCAAACAAACCTTTCAATATTACTAATTCCACATACTATCGACCTATGATTGATGTTATAGTTGTGTGTGGTTCGAGCTTCAAAGGCCCTAGTTTTCACGAAATGAGGTCAAAAGAATAGATGAGTACCTCACAGAGTTCAAGCATTCATGGGCCAAAAAAGGGTGCAAAATTATGTCTGATGGATGGACTGATCGAAGATCCCGCACCATCTTAAATTTCTTAGTTGCTTGCCCAAAAGGTACCATATCTATCAAATTTGTGGATGCATCTAATTAGGGGAAGGATGCGTTATTATCTCTTCATTTGGATGAAGTTATCACAAATAATGCATCCAACTATGTTGTAGCCGAAAGAATGTTCGAGGAAAAACACACCAACATTTGGTGGACTATATGTGCAACCCATTGTTTGGACCTCATGCTTGAGGATATTGGGAAAAATGTGCGGTTGAAGAAGTGTGTGGAAGAAGCAAAATCCATCAATAGGTACACCTACAACCACTCATGGGTTTTGAACCTTACGAGGAAACACACTAAAGGTAGACAACTTGTTCAGTCAACCATTACATGATTTGCAACAAACTTTCTTTCATTGCAATCTCTTGTTCAACAAAAAGGCAACTTGCCAGAAATGTTTTCCTATGATGAATGGAATGCATCTTAGTGGAGCAAAAAGGTAAAAGAGAAATAGGTGGTTGACAAAGTGTTTGACAAAAGTTTTTGGAGAAAGGAAAAAGAGATATTTTTATTTAGCGGGCTGTTATGAAAAAATTAGTTAATATTAGGTTTATTATTTAATTTAGGTTTAGTTAGGCGAAAGGGCACGATCATAAGATCATGCCCTTTCCCAAAGGGTGTCCATGGCAGTATTTAAGCCAGGAGCCCCATTGTAATCAGACATCATCTACCTATTCATTCATTAATAAAGTATTTTTATATATATATTTCTGTTTCCAGAAGTTTTTACGCTCCACGGGCCTCTTGTGAGTGTTGCGTATGGTGGATGGTGAAAAACCCGCCATGGGATTTCACTTGTCTCTTTCCTTCATAGAATCAAATCTCTGAGAGACTCTACCACCAAGAGGGAGAGAGGTACCCCTACTATGCAATTTGCTCCTCAAAGGCTCTTGCTTCAGTCTACCCTTGGACCATATACAAGATTGGTTTTTAGAGACATCTCAGCTTTTCCAACCAATGACTATCCCTCCAAAGCACCTTCCCCCATTTATATTTTCTCTTGATGCACCACACCATCTCTTTCTTACTAGGCAGATAAGAAATGAAGCTATCAAAGAGGGCATTTATAGATTGCGCATTCAAGTCACTTGGACCTCACCTCCTACAAACCTAGGTTCATAGATATGCTGCTACTTCAAGCACTTTTTGGAGTTGTAGGATGGCATCATTGTCAGCCCCCTTATACATGCAGGCATTGGATGCACTTGCTCGAGATCTCTTTGTGGACAATTGCAAGTTGGTTCCCATCAACTCTGAATGGAGACGAACCACCATATACCACAATCTAACAGGTCTACCAAATGTGCCACCCATTGAAGCAAGAGACGGAGATGAACCTCATTTTACAATACCCCATATACTATGAGATCAGAGGACGTTATCACTTCCTCTATAGGGACTCAAGGGAATCCCTCTCTACTTTCTTCTAGTACCAGGACCGGAGATGTCTAGCACTCTTCATCAAGGAGATCTCCAATCATAGATCTTAGTTCCTACATGTTGTGCCCTGTATTATGATAACCAGGATGATCACCTCATACTTTCAGGTTGATCCATCAGATCATAGCAACAAGCGCCAGGGATAGTCCCACAATGCACCAGAGAGTAGATTAGTGAGACCTCATCTCTCTCCACAACCCCATTCTCTAGGAGATTGTCAAATATCATTGTAAATAGTCCAAAGGTGTCGAACCGTACATAAGTCCATGCATCCTTAACATAGTGGGATCAGCTCTAGACGAATCTTGAGCATGGTGTCTTCCACTCGTCAAATTACCTCACAGATACAAAGGACTAGCCAGAAATCTATCTAGATTTTCTTTCTTTTGACAAGGATGCTAGGAGCATTCCCTGCTCCTACATCCCCCCCCCCCCAGATCATAAAGTTGGACCCCCAATCTAAAGGACTCCAACAGCAAGCCAATACCTAGTTCGCCCCCCTCGCCTTCGACCATTAGACCCTAGAGACCCTAACATCATTGGCTTCATTGTCAGATCTCTCTCTCTCTCTCTCTTTGGCCAAATTCTTAAGTTGTCCACTTTTCCAGCCTTGGACATACTCACTTATTGTTTGCATTTTGTATCATTGTACCTTTGTCATGGTTATATATACATGGGTCTTATCTTGAGAATGTACTACTGTAGATTTCATTCTTTATGTTATTTTTGGCTCTCTAGAGCTATGCTTGCACTCCCACATTATATTCATACTGGTTGTATTCAGAGCCATTGACCTACTTTGCTGATCATTCATTGGACAATAATAAAATTATTTTATCTCCACCTCTCTCGCCACAAAAACTTAATGCTCAAATCCTCAAACTTCAAGTCAACATCAAACGAAGTTTAGGGTTTCAATAAAATGCTCAAATGAGGTTGGTAAACTCGTGAAAATGATTACCATCATGTCCTCCTCTTCAATATTCTGTCCAGTGACATTCAACTGTTCTTTAAGGTATTTTATCTTCAGTGAAGATCTTCTAAAGACTCACTTTCATTCATTTTGCTTGAAACAATAAATTTTTGAGGAAGAAGGCTACGCCTTTATTTGAAATTACATGTAAATCATACAGTTGTTTCCAAATTGCTGCAACATCACCCTCAGTCTGTACTTGGGAAAGCATTTCATCTATCACTAAGAACTTTATTAGCTTAACCACTTATTTATTCTGCTCATCAAACTTGATTTGATCATTTCCAGTTGTTGTTGGTCATGTTTCCTTGCCCAACACAAGATGATACAAATGCCTATACTCAAAGATGAACAACATACATCATTGCCACATACTATAATTCTTTCTAGAAATTGTTTGGTTACCCCTCTAACATAATGTTGGACAAACTAGCCATTAGAGCACAAAAAAGTTCAGCGTAAATGTTGTTGAAAATCAAATCTGCAATTGAAAAAAATATTTGAGACTTACAACAAAGCAAATTGTGTCTTTCTCCCCCTGTGTGAAGGATAAAATAAAAATTAATGCTGGAAAACATATACATTTGTTGCAAATTTGAAGAATACCTGCTAAATTGAACAAAGTTTTGTTTCTTTCTTCCCTCAAACAACAAATTACTGAGAAAAACAGAATACATGTCCAATTTTTCAAATTCCAGCCAATTGCTTAATGGATCTGCAAAATTATAGTGAAATTGACCAAATTTCATTGTTGTTTGGATGAACTGACTGAAGAAACTGAGAAATTCCATTATTGAGCCCTTCAATTTTTATACTGTCCAAGTTCATTGCAGATCTCCCTGTACTAGTCAAATTTCAATCCAAGCTTGTTGTGCAACCATTTGTATGGCTAAAATTCACCTTGGTGGCTGTTGTACCATCACTGACAGCTATCCATACAGTTGTGCAGAAGCCAGCAATCATTTGTATTGTCAACCAGTGAACTGAACATCATCTACTAGCAAGTAATGCAGCCAGGCATCTACGACTGCTACTATTCCATATAATGGCCCCAACATAGGAAAATAAAAAATAAAAATAAAAACAAAAATTATAAAAATATATAAAAAGAATCATCCCTTCTTATTTCTTTTGACTTTTTGAAAACGTATTTCTTTAATTAAAAAAGTCCAAGAAATCCAATCTAGCTATAAATCGAGCAAAAATAGACTAGCCCATCTTTTCAAACCACCAAAAAGGACCCTAGCATTTCTGTCTTTTTATCCCAGCATAAAAAACCTTAAACAAAATATACCTAGCTTTCTGTCCTCGAAAGCCCTTCATTTCTCAATGTATATCAAACAGTAGTACCTTGTCCATCATATATCTATGCAGTCTCTAGGCCTTCACCCCTTCGACCTCCCCTCACAATGGCTCTGATGCCATATAACAAAAAGAAACCAAAGAGGAAGCCAAGAACTCAAGTAAACTTTGAAGAAACTAACACTTCTTCGATTAGGAAATGAAGAGAGCACATGTTCTTTTATAACAAAGGATTGATAAACCCCTAAGTGCATAATCCTAGATGCTTCAATACTTAAATATTATTTGTCATTAATGCAACACTAAGGAACGGTTTAGACTAAGTCAACAAGTGACTTTAATAATATCCCTAAGTCTATAATATAGATGCCCATTATTAACTAAATAACTCTAACAAGGTGTGTGAAGGAGATAGCAAAAGAAGGAGAAGACATCCAAGCAAGCACAGGCAGAAGTCAAGCACAGAAATTCCAAAGATTCTTGGGCAGGCAGTGAGCAACAAGGCACACATTTTTGGAAGCAAAAATTGCATAACTTTTGCAGGGTCAGAAATAAAGATCATGAGGCATTTTAACACGTATGAGACAATCGAGATTACCAATGAGGACATACACTGTTTGAAGGCATTCCTTGCAACCCTTGGAGTCATGGCATATGATAAGTACATACTAGACAGTGTTCCCTACAAACTACTTTCATGACTATTAGACATTGAAGTAAATTTGCAAAGGAATTCAAGTTGTTACATGATGGCAGTGAAGTTGTCAACAATATATACAACTCAAAGCAAAAGAGGGGACAAAATGATCTGTAAAATCTAAACCTTAAGGTTCTTATCAATTAGAAGGACACAAAAGTAACAGAAAGTTATTAAAAAGATGGCTCCTATAAAGATAGAAGGAAGATGAACTTAGTTTCCTGTACATCAGACAAAGATACAGTGCATCAAGCGTTGAATTTGGTGAGTGAAGCCAGTGGAAAGTCACCAAAAAGGAGTGAAAAAGAAAACCTTCAGCACTTGATGCACTGAGTGAAGATGTACCAAATTAATGAGAGAAATGATAACAAAAACTTTGTAAGAACAATCTTAGAAAAGATTTTGGATTTTGTGGATCTTTTGATTTCTGATTCATTGAGTGAAATTAAGAATATCTTATTCTGTAGAACAAGTATAGATCTGGCATAAGCTTCAAAACATGATATATTTTCCATTTTATAAACAAGAAAACAAATACAAAGGAAAAGCACACAATGCAAGGACCTTAGGCCCTCCTGACATATGAAAAAATATTAGCCATTAGTCCACAATAGGTGATATTATTCTACCTTGTTCTCAAAATAGTTTTGGTCATTTTCTTCCAAAGGGGTATTTTCCAATGTATGTCTAACCGGATCAAAATCCTGCACACACAGAAATCAAAAAATCATAACCAAATAGCAAACTTAATTCCATCGAGATTGTTGATTGACTACTGAATCGAAACAATTGATATAAATCTATACTTTTATATGTTATTCCCTAGCCATCAAATTCTATTTCTTCTTAAATAGGAAAAGAGAGTAGAGAGTGATTTCAAATGTAAATTGGTACCTTTATGACATACCCAAAATTTTATTGAACAAATTCCTTCTTGGATATAGCAACAACAATATACATTAGAATCACATGTATCTGTCAAGTTGATAAATTGCTCAGTCCCACTCATGCTTACAGATCTTATTCATAACATAGCAATGCTCAGTTTAGTCAAGGGTCAGTGACCATGTCACTGAGGCATACGATAATATTTATTAAAAGCCTATATTTTTATGGTGATACTCTAATGTTAAGCTCAAAAACAACTATTGCCATAAAAAAGCAGTTATGTACTTTTAATAAGAGTGATGATGCAAAAAGACTATCAGTGGGTTTTCTAACTCTTATAAGGTGATTAGCATATAATATATGTCATTAGTGGGTATATGTGCTATGTCCATGCAGCACTTGTCATGTGAGAAACCAGTATGTTCCCAACCATCATAAATTCTGTCACCTCACATGTGCAAAGAGACACCCTCAAAACTGAACCGTATTGTCACCCACAACACATGTATATATAACATTATGCTGATTAAAATATATATTCCTTGCAAAACTTTGTGTCATGTGTATAAGTGAGATATGAATATCAAATGCACACACGCATTTAAACTCAGTCGCTGAGATATGAATATCAAACACACGCACACATTTAAACTCAGTCGCTGTCTTGCTAAACAGCACAAGCTGGATAGAGAAATTATGTTCAACATCATGTCTCCAAAAGAACGGGTGAGAGCAACATGGAACAGGAATCAGGATGTATGTTCCAATATTATAAAATAATAAATATGCAATGAAGGTCCCATTGTTTCAGTCATTTCTTGTACTAGTAAATTTTATATGTCAAGCTATTCTTTTCCTTCCTACATAGGCTTCCTTGTGCATTGTCTTACATTTTGGTGAAATGCATTTTTGGTAATGAAATTGCATATATCTTTCTAACCAATGATCTTTCCTTCTCCTTTATGCAAGGTTGCATATTCATATCAATATGTCATGATTTTATTTGTAAGCTATGGTGTGCTTAACTTTATCTTTTTCAATGCTTCTTCAAATCTATGACATATCTTTATAGAAATGCTGTATAAAGATATATCTGAAAAGATAAGCATGCCTTATTTCATAAATGCATTCTATGAGCAAGAATAACAATCTAACATAAGATGTGAATGCCCATTAGCAAGATCCTCAAATTTCACAGTTCAATAGCATCAGCATAGTGATTAAAAATTTAAAAAACAGTACTATGCTAAGAAGGTTAAGAAGAGAATTTCCATATGGGCAAATAGATTTCTCTCTAGAAGAGGCTGGCTTGTGGTGGTTAAGGCAGTTTTGGGGAGCATTCCAGTGTACTGGAACTCCATTGCTGTCGTTCCCAAAAGAATCCTCTCAAGGATTAGGAAAGCCAGCTTCCATTTCTTGTGGCCAGAGGACCTGATCAAAATAGCCATGGCTTTGGTTAGTTGGACACATCTTGCTTCTCCAAAGGAGCTCAGAGGTTGGGGACTAAAAAATATTCATCTCTTCGCTAAGGCTCGGGCAGGCAAAAAGCTCAGGCGGCTCTCATTGGAAAACTCTCTGTTTCAAAGTTTTGCAGGCTAAGTATTTCCCTGGCATATCCTTGGCAGACTGGTTCAGGATTCCCAACGAATCTGCCAAAGGACCTAATGTGTGGAAGGCTTTGGTCCGGGCTACTCCATTGGTGGAAAAAAAGTTAGCGTGGCACGTATGGGATTGCTGCCAAATCAGAATCAGCCTAGACCCATGGTTTAGGGCTGATAACAATTATGGGCTATCTGCTCCTTTGCAGGAAGCTTTGAGGCAATCTAATATCTCAGTCCTTGCAGATGCAAAGGCCCAGGAACCATAAGCTAGAGGTCACGTCAGTTGGGTGTCTGCAGCATCACTGGGTTTGTCAGAGGCATTGGTGGTGGCATGAGAAAATTGTCAGCTTACTGGTCGAGAATCATATGTATCTCCAGAACAGCACAAAAGATATGATTTGTTGCACAAATATCCTTACACAGGCTGTTTCACTGTGAAGCTCGGGTACAGAGTTTGGTCTGAGGACTCCATCAGAAAAAAAAACAGTGGTGGTGAAAAGTTATTTGGGGAGTAAGTGCCCCTCTGAAAGCCAAGGATCACTGCTTGGCTGGCCCTCAACAGTAAATTACTCACTTGGGATAACTTGTTGAGGCAAGCGTGGATCAGTCCAAATCGATGCCCTCTCTGTAGCGAACAAGAAGAATCCCACTTGCATTTATTTATGAAGTGCAAATATTTTACGAAGGTTCGTGAGTCCCTGTGGAGCTCTTACAAGAAAAAAGTTGGTTGGACTGGTATAACTATATCCCTTTGTGATGCATTCCACGTGTGGTGGACCAACAATCTGGTGATATCTTTTGATGGTTTGCCATGCATATTAATCTCATGCATTTGGAGAGCTAGAAATCTCATGGTTTTTCAAGACCACTTCATGCCTCCTGTGTTATGCACAGCTAAGGTGGCAGCTTTCACCAGTGAACTATACAGATCCAAAGCCAACCAAACACAGGAACCCAATTATGCAAGTGCTGGATTATGACACCCCCTGGGAGTTTTTTAATGGTGCTAGTCAAGGATACCCTCCTTGCTGTGGCACAAGAGTCATCCTCTACTTTAGTCACTCTCACTTCATTCACTGTTGCTATGCACCGGGCAGAGGCTCAAACAACAAAGCTGAATTTGCAGCCCTATGCTGCCTGTTGGCATTGGCAAGGAAAAAAATACCCCCAGATTACAGGTGTTTGGGGATTTCAAATTAGTCATCGATTGGACAAACTAAAAGGCAGAGGTTTCCAACATTGGTCTCAAATTTCAATTCTCTGCTCCTTGACATTTGTGCTGTCGCGAGCTCCTTTGACCAAGTATCTTTCAGTCACATCCTCCATGAGCTAAACTTGGTAGCAAACGGTCTCTCAAAGGATACCCTTGCACTCCCAGTTGGATCAGTTGGGCTTTACGAGTTTGCAAATGGTGTTGAGACCAACTCCATGAAATCCAATCTCCCTTTCTGGCAGTTCTATATATTTTCCTGTCTTTGATTAGCAGACAGATTATATGTTTGTACAGTGACAAGGGTTCTTAAATTTTCTGAGAACCAGATGTTTCCTACAGGCAGAACTAGTCTTGATGTTAGGAAATTTCTGACTTGATATCATAAATATCAGTAGGCAGACAGTTTATGTATATTTTTTATATTTCCAAATATAAACAGTTTTCTTCTTTTGAAAAAAAACACTGGAGAAAAACTGCCGATCTGGGACATTAGACAACAGTTACCACCATGTACTGAGAAGAAATGCATGATGGATGTGCATGATACTTGAAATAAAATGTACAGTATAATAACAATTCTTAAAATCGATAAATTTATCTTTATCTCAGAAACAATTATAACAACAATTTCTCTAATAATATCGCAGTTAATGTAAAAGGATAGACTGTCTTGTTACATAGGATATCTATTGTGCATAGAAATAATTCATGTGTTGATGACTAAAGAGAGAGCATACCCATGGGAAGCTTATTTCACAGCAATCACAAAAGACACACTGTTGGCAGTAAAATGAAGGGTAAAGAAGCTACATATTTGCAAAAGGGAATAAGAAATCGCAATTAAAAAGACTCTAGAAATTACCAAAATATCACTGTTACCGCTCAAACTAGCAGGGGTCCTAGGAGGGGATCCTATGGAGCAACTACTAGGTCGAGGGGCGACAATGGATTGATAGCCCACTGTCACCTCAACTAACACTCCCTGCTCTTTACGGACTTTCACCGATGGGAGGAGACCCAGTTTGAGGAATCATGGGAATGAATAGATCAATGAAAGGATGAAGGGTGATTCCCAAGGCCCATTCACACAAGAGATTCAATAATATGGCTTTCTTGCCTGAAGAGCAAGGTGATAGGCCCTCTAGGAATGGTTGGGAGGATTCTTGAGACTAGAATTTGGGATTATATCTTGTCAAGGGGTTTCCTGGACCCAAAAATCCTTGCGGAGAATTGGCCTTTATGTGATCTTAGTGAAATTAGAGTTGTAAAGTTGCAGGACCACAAAGGGCCAAGTGGACCCAAAATTAGGTCAAGATATGGATTTGATCAACCAAGGAGGGGCTTGACCTTATTATAGAAGAGAAGAGGATCAAAGGACAAATTTTCTTTTGAGAATTGAATGCAATGATCCAAATGAGGACACTAGCCAAAGGAAACCTAGGGCAAGAAATGGTCCTTGAGCTAGGGCTTGCTATATCTCGAGATCCTACTATCGAAATTGCTTTAAATTTGGAGGGCCTCTATAGGAAACCCTAGCACAGTTACAGACCAAAAATTGAGGTGTTTTAATGGCTACAATGAGATTTATTCAATGCCCTAACTGACCTATGGTGGCTAGGCTTAGAAAGAGAAATAGGAGGCAAGAAAAATAAGCGTTTAGGTGGCCACCAGTGGATGGATTAGGGCCTTGCCTTTGGGAGAGATGGAGTCAAGGTGAACTTGTGATATGGAGAGGCTATACCCAATCAAGGAGGTCTTTAGGCAACTTCGCATGTCAATTAGGGCATGAGAGCAGCTACCCAAGGACTTTACACTTCGATATGCAATGATTGATGGCTTACCAAGATGTATTCAACAAAAATAATCTCTAGGAACATTCACCCATTCATACATGGCACATGCAATGATGCAACACTTCAAAAGATCAAAATTTCCACAATTTCACATAGAAAAGCAGTAAATTTCATACCTATATAGTGAAAATCCCAGCAACATTCATGCGACAAAGTAAATAACAAGAATAAACATGAAAAATATCACTTACATGTACAAATGAGTATATCCAATCATCAAATTATGCCAATAATGAAGATCCAAGATCAAGAAGATAGAATCCATACATCAAAATTCATCCATGAAACCAAACTCGTCCTCCAAAAGGGAATGCGCAATTCCTCAAGTAGCTACTAATCCCAAATCCAAGTGATAATGAGATAAATAAATCACCTCTCATCTAATTATACAATCTCTAATGAGTTCGACTTGCCTATTTGGCCTAATTAAGCCCCAAATAATAAAATAATGTGCAATAATAACATCCCTTGGTAACAAGGGAAGATGGCTCTGAAGCCGCGCATTATCTCAAACCGCGACGGTTTCGGCTAATCAACCTCTCTTCGCTGTCGCAGGACCACAGGTCAGGGTTTCGGTTTTGGTTGCTAGGGTTCCGAAACAGGTGACAGATCGACGGCATCGGGGAATCGGGTCGCTGTCCGGCATGGAGGAACTACCGGCAACGGACCTCGTGGACTATTCCGAGGATCCGTTGGTTGGACAGACGGTATTCGCAAACCCTAACCTGGCATCTTCGGGATACGCATCAACAACCGCAGAGGGTTCACAAGAACCGAATTTTCTGACTAGGGTTAATTTGCTGAACTTTGCTCCGCCTTTCCAGGGACTAGAGGCACCGCCACTCTCACCTGGTACCGCCTTTCTCCTCGCATCCTCATCTCCTGTGTCTCTGTCTCTTGAAGATATACCATCGCCGCCGACAGAACCTCCTATTGCGCAAGAAGAATCGAGGGTTCCATCGCCACAGAAGATATATTCGTCAATCCCCCCCTCCCCCCCCCGTCAAATGGGCCTAAACCCTCAGGATGTATTAGAACTCCGGTAGTAAATTCAATACCCCTCAGGCCAACCTCGGAGGGAACATCAAACCCTCTCTTGGACCATCCGTCTGCTCCTCGCTCAAAGAAGCAGAAAGCGAGGTGCGTTAGGGCCATCAGAAAAGATACTACTATCACATTCGGCAATTCTCCAAGTTTTGAGGAATCTATGGCGCTAGCCTGCACAGTATTGGTGGGTCACGTGCGAGGGCGCACTTTCTCGGCGGAACGGTTGCTTCGTTGGGTTAAAGAGATTTGGGGCACCCTGCTCCCACTGCTCCCGGAGGTTGAGGTTCTCCCTCGTGGACGGTTTACCCTCCAATTTGCCAGCGAAGGTCTCACGAATACAGTTCTCGAGCAATACTGGCACATCGAGACGGCTCCCGTACTATTGAAGAGATGGACCCCATTATTTGATCCTGAGAGGGAGCAAATTGCTGCTGGACCACTGTGGGTAAGATTACCGGGACTTCCCCATCAATACTGGAACGACGAGGCCTTCTCCAAAATTGGAAATGCTTTGGGGACCTATCTGGATCACGACCGATCCTATGTAGACACTCGAAGGAGAACAGTGGCTCGCATTTTGGTACATCTTGATACCAAGGAAGGATTAGAGGAGGATATCACCCTGCAATGGGGAAGACACAGGCGTATTCAGATCTTGGACTACGAAGGAGTCCCATTCCGGTGCAACCGGTGTCACCAAGTGGGGCACCTGTACAAGGATTGCCCTCTTATCAATCGTCCAAACGGTTCTCCAAAGAACACTCCCATAGCCCCCAGAAGGACTGCGCCTCAAATATCTCCGCCAATGCTGGGAGTTTCGGCACCCCATGGAGCTCCACATCACCCAGCGAAAAGCATCGAGGTTTCATCCACTCTCCCCTTGACAAGGGCAAGGGCAGCCGCTGCTGCAATACATAAATCGGGCACAAATCTCTCTCCTCCCTCAATCTTTCCTTCTCATACTTCTGATTGCTTAAATTCCATCTCTATCACAATGGCACAGTGCACGATTCCGTCGCCCCCGTTGATTACCTCCACCGTCCCACCCTCCCTCACCTCTGCACTTTCTCCGCCCTCATCCCCCCCACCTGTGTCTCCCCCCGGATCAAAACCTCCCCACCATTATTCCCTCCACCCACGAACCTCACAATCTGCATTAACTGATGGCCAATATGGGCTAGGCATTATTCCTCTTGATCCGGGTCCCTCCTCCACCAGGGGTCGGAAATCAAATCTGAACAAAGGCGTGCTGGGGCGGAAGTCGCTTCGGGACGCCAATCCACCATTGTTGGGGCCCTTAGAGCAACAAACCCCCTGCAGCGGGGTCCCCCATGAAGTGCCTTTCCTTCAACTGCAGGGGTTTGGCTAGTTCCCCTAAAAAACAAGCTCTAAAGCGACTTTTTGAGGTCGAATTGCCAGATATCATCCTACTACAGGAGACCCTAGGTTCTGCAGAGTCCACAACTCATGCCCTAAATTCGATTGCGCCTAGGTGGCATTTCATCGGGCTGGATGCCATGGGCAGATCAGGCGGATTGGCCATTGGTTTCAACCCTTACTCCATTAGAATGGACTCATCCTGAGGAGGACTGGGCTTTATGGGTGCTGATATTTTCTCAAAGGACCTGGGCCTGTCATTGCGAATTATCAATATCTACGGACCTTGTCAGCAGAGAGAAGGATTTTGGCGAACCCTCCTCGGTAGGACGCTGATGAACGCGGAGAATTTAATCCTGGGGGGTGACCTAAACTTCTCTTTGGGGTTTCGTGAATCATGGGGTTCTACTGCACAGGCAGACTCCATAACAGATTTCATGCGAAGTCTGCTCGAACAACATGATCTAATTGATATTCCCATGCATCACCCTCTTCCCACTTGGCGAAATCGAAGGATTGGGCCTGCAGCACTGGCCCGTAGGCTCGACCGTTTTCTGATGAAAGGATCGCTGGTGCGCCATCTTCATCATTATAAGCAGTGGGTGGGTGCAGGGGGTATATCTGATCACTCCCCAATTCTGATGGAGGTTATGGGCCCCTTCCCAAAACCAAAAGCCCCTTTCAAATTCAATCACCTCTGGCTACAGGATCCTGGCTTCTCCAAAATTGTCACGGAATACTAGCTAGCCCACCCTATCAGCAGAGAATCTTCGCTGGCAAGGGGTTTTGTCAAAAACCTGACTGAACTCAAACATATTGTGATTGAGTGGGCAAAAGCGAAAAAGGCCAAGGATGATGAGCAACTCATCTCAGTGGAAGAGGACATAAAAACTCTATTGGATGAGCATAACCTGGGCTTTATTTCTGAAGAGAACAAAAATCGGCTTGTTGCATTGGAGAAGCAGAAGCAAAGTATCCTCAAGCTTAGAGAGGAATCGATTAGGCTGAGGAGCAGGGCTATCTGGCTAAAGGCGGGAGATGCGAACTCCAGATTCTTTCATAACTTTGCAAATGGGCGGAGAGTGGCTAACACCATCTGGAACCTCCCCATTCCGGATGGGGGCCTGGCGGACTCTTTCATCAAGCTCTCCCGATTAGGCACATCCCACTTCAAAGGCATCTTCAAAAGCCTTGTGGGTACAAACCTAGCAGAAATCATCAATGTGGCCTCTCATTTTCCGAGGTTTGTAAACAATGAAGATCTGGAGGACCTTACTACACCGGTTACCATGAATGAACTTGAGAACACCATCAAGTGGTTTCAGAAAGAAAAGAGTCCTGGCCCTGATGGATGGACCATCGAGTTCTATCTGGCATTCTTTGACACCATAGGGGAAGACATCTTGAGAGTTGTGGAGGAAAGTAGAACCTCTGGACAGCTCTACCATGCCATAAACTTCACCTTCATTGCTCTCATCCCCAAGTCGGACTCTCCATCATCCTTTGCTGACTTTCGTCCCATTTCGCTCTGCAATGTCCTTTATAAAATCATATCCAAGATCATTGCCAACCGGATCAGGCCCATCTTGTCTAAGCATATCGCTCCTCAGCAATTTGCCTTTTTGGAAAATAGACAGATTCATGAAGCCATTGGCTCTGCGCAGGAAGCCATTCACTCCATATGGACTAAGCATCTCAAAAGCATTCTCCTCAAAATAGACCTTTCCAAGGCTTTTGATCGAGTCAGCTGGCTCTACATCATGATGATACTTATCCATCTAGGGTTCCCTCATCAGCTCATCACTTGGATAATGGCTTGCATCACTTCACCCACCTATAGTATTCTGATTAACGGAGCTGCATCTCACTTCTTCCACTCAGAGAGAGGACTCCGACAGGGGTGCCCTCTATCCCCCCTACTTTTCCTTTTGGTTATGGAAGCGCTCAGCCGTCTCATCAGTTCAGCAAAAAGGGAGGGATCCATCAGGGGACTCAAAATTACAGAGGAATCTTCTGTTTGTAGACGATGTCCTTATCCTCCTTGATGGCAGTATTCAGGACACATCATCCTTCAACAGAATCCTAAAGCTGTTCGCACATGCCACTGGGATGGAGGTAAACAAGGAAAAGTCTACCATCACATTGGTGGGCACCTCTGTAAATGAATCCTTCTCTGCAAAGCATGCTTTTCCATATTCCACTCAGCCCTTGGATAGGGGCCTAAAATATCTTGGCTACTGGCTAAAACCCACAAACCAAAAAATCGCTGACTGGGGTTGGTTGGTCTCCAAGATAGAAAAGAAAATAGCATGCTGGTACTTCAGGTACCTCTCCAGAGCTGGAAGACTAACCCTGATCAAATCAGTCTTAGAAGCGACCCTTGTTTTTTGGATGGCTCTTGCTTGGATCCCGCGGAACATCCTTGCAAAAATCCAAAGACTCTGCAACAGATATCTGTGGGCTGGAAATGAAGAGAAGCGCACCTTTGCATGGATTGCTTGGAACAAGATTGCACTACCCAAGAAATGGGGTGGCTGGGGCTTAAAGGATCTAGCATCTTTTGCAAATGCTCTGGCAGCCAAAATGGGATGGGCCCTGCTGACTTCACACAGCCTATGGACAGACATCTCCTACCATAAGTACATCTGGCCCCTCAACACCATCGATTGGGCTCGGCTTCCCAACTGGAACAGAACTGGCATCTCTTCTATTTGGAAAGCCCTCCTGCACTCCCTCCCTCTCATCAAGAACAATATTGTTTGGCGCATCAGGAATGGATACAGTGCCCGCATAGGCATTGACCCCTGGAGTGGTTGTGGGGGCAGACACAGGCTCCCTCATGACCTGATTGAATTTCTCAATTCCCGCGGTATCAGGGTGATCGCTCAGATTGCAGATCAAGAGGGCTCTGATATCTTCCACCAGGCCTGGATGACCGCTGCACAATTAAATCTCCCGAACAGATGGCTCATACCTTGGCGAGAATTCTGTGCTGCGCTCACTGAATCTCATATCAGAATAGTGGAGGGCCCAGATGAGCTCATTTGGCAGCAGGCTGAAAGTGGGTTATATACTCCACGAGAGGGATACAAACATATCATCATACACAGGAAACCGGAGGTACTAGACAGATGGTGGCACCATATCTGGAAGCTATCAGCGTCGCCCAGATCAAAACTATTCACATGGTGTGTCCTCCGTAATAGATTACCCACAGGCGAAAACCTCATGCGCAGGGCTATATATGGGCCTTCGAGATGTGTGCTGTGTAAATCCGACATAGAATCAACTGAACATCTATTCATGCGATGCCCCACTGTACAGCATATTTGGCAAAACATCAAACCTTATGTGCATTACTCGGGAGAATGGATTGGTACAGACCTTATCAATACATGGATTGAATGGGGAAACAAACACAGGGGCTCGAAGGTTGTGAACCTTCCCATCATCATAAACTGGTCTATCTGGAGGACTAGGAACAAAATGATATTTGAAGACCGAGAGGCTCAGTGGCCACTCATAGAAGCTGGCATCATATCCGCATACAATGAACTCCCGAACCCTCCGCCCCCACGATAGCGTAGACTGACCCCTCCACCTAATATTGATCTGGGCACCCCGTGGGCTTTTTTTGATGGGGCAGCAAATGCGCAAAGCTGCGGTGGGGGAATCATCCTTCACATATCCGCGAGTCATTATTACCACATCAAAGTGGGATTGGGGGTCGGATCTAACAATTATGCAGAGCTCATATCCCTTCGACATCTGCTTCATTTTGCATTAAGTCACCAATGCACCAGCATCAACATATTTGGCGATTCTCTGATAGTCACAAATTGGATCAATAGAACAACTGCTTGTCACTCACACACACTAAATGTATTGCTTGATGAAGTCTTTATATTTAAGGAAGCATTTAACCAAATCCATGTTTCTCATATATACAGAGAACATAACCAGGATGCTGACAAGCTTTCCAAGGAGGCCGCGTTGATGGAGAATGGATTATGGGAAATCACAGAATTTTTGGATCAGCAGGAGCGGAAATATTACCATCGGCCATTTATAGACCCGACATATCCAACAGCGGGTCTACAGGCGACATAACTTACAGCTTTTTGACAGCAGTTATATATAAAATGACTGTATAACATGATATATATTTTTTGTATAGACTGATGAATGCTAAAAGTGGCATCAATTTACACACAGCATACAGAGAAATGTAACAGAATCATATTCAGCATAGATATGCAAATATTGAGAAAATGTACAGCAAAACAGTGAACAAAGGCATATGCTTCACAGCATCTACATATGTAATCTTTCATATATTAATGAAATATTACGGATTTTTCCAGGGGAAAAAAAAAAAAAAAAAAAAAAAAAAAAAAAAAAAACATCCCTTGGTAACAAGCCCACCAAGATAGCTCAATAACATAAGAATAAGCCTCTCAAAAGAGCAGAATGATCAATATAATGAGTTGTTGGGCCTTTGAGAAGGCCTAATGAAGTCCAAAGTCTGCCTTGATATGAGAATGGACTCCAAACACAGTAGACAAGGGGCTGGCCCCTTGTTTTCCAAGCAAGTCCCTGTGGTGCTCCCAAGTGGGTGTGGGGGGCACATGGACATCCTCATGGGTCTCCAAGTAAATCGAAAATGCCTGTAAACCACCTGTAAGGGCTAGGATGATGACATAAACCCTCCCTTTGTCTCTTGAAATGAGACACATCCTCATCTGAACCCCAGAACATCTGCCAAGTGTATGGTGCAAGTGTAGAGCCTGCTGGGTATGGTGAACCAAGCGCATCATCCTCATCCAAAAGGTGGAACATGAGCAATTAATGAATGGTGTTGGGGATCCATGAAGTAATCGCTACTATGATGGAGGCCCATTGCTCTCAACATTCACCCTACAAGTGTCAATGTGGCCCTGTGGCCCTCTGGAGGGCTAGGACCCTGTATAGGGAGACCAAGCCCCAAATGGAGACCCACCTGCAATCTTGCATAAGATCCAATGCGTCCCCTTGCCCTCCAATATAACAAATCATTAGAATAATCAAGTAAAAGAGCTTACAAGTCATGGAACCAATGAGGCACTTCATGGTGGCATGCCCTTCCACAGTGGGCTTTGGCATGCACAAGTATTTCCAAACTCAATAAGGGGGTTAATCAAAGACCCTATTAGGTGGTTCCAACCTTCAAAGGAGGTGAAATGTCCATGGTACATCCATTAAGTGGTAGGTGGCAAATGATATATTGATAGAACAGAGTGGGAATCAGAGGAATGCTCCAAGCTACGTGCCATGGTACAAGGGTAACTATAATAAGAGAAACCCACACCTAGGTATATAAATGTAGGAGGGGACAAATCGTGGTATATGGATTACCCCGGCCTTTGTTTTCCCACCCTTCTTCATATGCCTTTTAACTTTGATTGAATTTTCTTCATAACTGCTCAAGGTTCCAAGAGATGAGAGCATGATGTGTAAGATGAAGCAGTAAGTACCCATTTTTGAGGTGGGTCACTTCATTGCCCACCAGGGGTTGGGACAATCATGGGTTCCTTAATGATGGAGGAGGCTCATCTTGGGCCCATAGGAACCAGGGTGATGGCCATGGATAAGGGGTAGAGCTCATGTTTGGCTTTTACCCATGTGCTAAATTTGTATGTCCCGACCATCTTTTGCATTTTGTGGTACATTTCTTGTTTGAGAGTGGCCAAATTATGCCTTTTCCTTTTTTTTAGCTGCATCGACCTTTGCGGCATCGTTCCAAGCCTGACCCAAGGTGTGGACAAGGGGAGGGGGAGGCTAACCCTATGTGGACCCAGTGGAAACATGTGGAGCCAGATGGGAAAAGAGATGAATGGGGCTAAAATGAGTTGAAGGAAGTGATGTATATGGTGTCGGGAAGCGGGACCACACAACCAAAATCGGGATTTCCTATGTAGTGCCAACCCTAAAGCTAATGGCCAGTAAAGGAGATCCCATGGGACTAGGATACAAAGCTAACCACGAAATCGAGCAGTGGAGACAAGAGTACAGACCTAGCCCACTCTTTTCGTCGAATCCTCCCACCAATCCATGCCCCAAAAGTGTCCATGAGAAGTAAGGAAAATCACTCAACTATACGAATGAAAAGCCATACCTTCAGGGTCAGGAGGCCCACCTTCAAACATACAATCATAACAAGTGGGCAAGGGACCACATGGCTGGCTCAGGTGGCGGAGATAATGGCACATTGAGCTATTTGGTGGCTACAAGGGGCAGTTGACAGCCGGCTGAAAGCCATCTAGAAGAAAAGAAATCTCCTATACACAGACGATGACAAACATGATAGAATTGAACAAAGTAACAGACAATTTTATTACATCAACTCAACATAGAAGACTTGTCCCCAAAAAACATTCTCAGCTCCTAGTAGAGAATCTCCTCTCAACTTTAAAATAAGCATTCATAGAATTTTTACAAAACTAAAAAGGCCACTGACAACTCTTCCTAGTGAGAAATCTCTGGTTCTTCCTCTCTCAAGTTTCCAATGAGAACTTCATAATAATGACCTCCATCTTCACTCGTGACTCATAAAGCAATCACATTTCTCATATACACAACCGCAATCTCATCAATCACATGAGTCACTACAAGACAAATAAGACTACACAACAAATTACATCAACCATTACAGTTGAGGCTAACAGGATCAAAATAAAGTAATCTATAACATGATTTAGCACAAGGATAGAGACTTAATACAGAACTTTGAACAAAAATATAATCCTTCTACAAGAAATTCAAAATTACTTTGTAAGAGAATGAAGCAGGTATATTAGTAAGTGTTTCTCTATATGTCAAATGTCAGATATATTAGTTTTATTAATGTCCATGAATGACCACAGAATAAGCCAATGGGACTAGAGAATACAATCAGTGAACAGTAGTAAGTGGAAGTGTCAAGATTGCTTCTAAATGTTGAAAGATGAAAATATACAAAGTACAAGAACAAAAGAGACACATTAAAAAGGGTAAACCAAGAAGGTAAACTCTGGAAAGAGAGGAGACACTCCTCAGTACTAGAGATATAAGTAATGGGAAAAGAGGGAGGACAGATGTCCCTGTCATCATCAATAAAACTATGAACAGGCCCATGCAAATCCCAGTAATGTGTTCTAGTGAGTCCCATAACTGAGACACCCAGATGAGAGAACTGGAAGGAGCACAAGAGCAGTCCAGTGAAATTCCCCCAACATCTAAGGCGGAAGAGAAGAAACTAGTGATGGGCATCTAGCCACTAGAACATGCCTCTGGTACTTGCCAGTTGGAAATAAGATAGTTTTATTAATATCCACAAATGACCAAGGGATAAGTCGATGAGACTAGAGAGTATAATCAGTGGCCACAAGTCTATTGGAGAGTGTAGACCACCACTAAATACTAAAATGCTCCCAAAATAAAAAGAGATCTCAATGACACTAAAAGAAAGAAAAGTGCATAAGGTTGGCATCATCAATGAAACCCTAAGAGACTCAAGGCCCAGCTCAACATAAGCATCATAAGTGGAAATAAAAGTAGAGGGCCGAGGCAAAGGGACAAAGAGCATCCCTGTCCAGGGTCCCCATATATCAAAGCCTAAAATTGCACCTGGAGAGTACCCAGAGCTGAGTGGGCCTCGCTGAAAAAGTCCTAGGAGCAGCTATGGAGTGAGCCAATTCATCTCTCTTAACATCTAAAGTCAAGGGGATGAATCTCATGATTGAGATATATCTATTCAATCCAACATGAGGGTCATACTCATAGTTGGGGAGTGCAGCTCCGAGATTCTTGGAGCTTGCCAGCCATGCAGGGGGACATCCACTATCCCATTGATCTACCACCACCCAACTAAACAGAAAGGGAGTCTACTTGGCGCTTAGCACCTCCAATAGTTGAGGTTGGTTGAAAGAAAGAAGTAATTACTAATGATCCTAGTCCTACCAGGGCTGGAGAGGCCTCACAAAATCTCTCCTTGTCAATAATTACCTCTCAAACATATAAAGCTAAGTTACCAAGATTCGGATCCAAATACGGATCCGGATTCGGATATGGATCCACCAGTTTTTTGAAAAACCAGGATCCGGAAACGACAAGTACATGCAAATATAAAATATTTTATAATTTTTAAAATTTAAATTATATAGTAAATAAAAAAAAAAACTAAATTTATATAAATATAAAAAAATATATAATACTAGTTTTTATAATATAATTTTTATATCCAATAAATAATTATTATATAAATAATTCCAACTTAATATATCATTTATAAATATTAAATAAAATTATATAAAAATGAAAACCATATGTGAATTTTTAAATATATAACTTCAATATAATACTTTAAAAATAATTATTAATTTAATTATCTTAGGATTAATATATCATTTATAAATATTTAAACATTAATTATTAGTTATAATATTTATATTAAACAAATTATTAAAGTTATTCCAGAAAAATGATTAAAATTGATTAGAATAAAAAGTTACTATTTAAATTTTAAAATATCTAAATAAAAAGTTACTTTTTAAACTTTAAAAATATCTAAATAAAAATGGGTAATGGGTAAGATTATAATGTTCACGTCTCTGCATTAAAGTCGTCACTGCATTAAAGTTTATAGTTTAAAGCTTATAACATGATGACAAAAAGAATAAAATACGGCGGCCAACTCCCTAGATTATTTTGGTAAACGTTGATTCATTAATTCATCGATGCTGATCCATTATTTTGGTGGACGTTGATTCGTTTATTGACTTGCGACTGGACAGTTGAATTTCCCATTTTGGAATTTTGTGTTGGCATTTACCACAGATTTGTGCGTTGACGTTGACGGTTTTTTACCCTCAGAAAGAAGTTGGGTGGATCTCTGTGGATCCGGATCCAAATCCGTCTCTGATCCGGGGATCCAGCCATTAGGCCTGACAGATCCGATAACATAGATATAAAGCTTGGCATCTCTGATCATGCTAAAGAAAGAAGTCATAAGGGAACCTCCTAAGTACCAAGATAAGCAATAGAACCTCAATAAAATCTCAGTGTAATTGGGACACCTAAAGGCAAAGTGTTCCTCAGAGTCAAAATATCAGACTGAATCTCCTAAAGATGGGATAAATTCTCTCAACCTGGGGATGTGGAGGCATGCCTCAATCCCTAGGTGGTGGGAGAAACCTGTAGCTGATCGGGAGGGTTCCTAAGGAGGGAAACAACAAAAATGTAACCACAGAAATCTTGTGAACTGCAAGCAAATATCTTTATAACGCAGATCAATTTTCAGGTTTTCTAAAATGCGTAACTTGAAGTCTATGTTGCAGGAAACATTGCCCCCGGGTCCGTTTCAGCAAGGAAACAAAACAAAAACGCGTACCACACGGCTTGGAAACGAGTTTCCGGCTGGGTAAATGTGGCCAGTACAGCCGGAAATCCGGCTGGGTAAACGTGGCCAGTACGGCCGGAAACAAGTTTCCAAGCCGTACGACGGAGTTTCCACTTCATATTGCGATTTTTCTTTTTTCTTTTTTTTCAGTTCTAATTTTTTATTGGGTGAAAAAAATATCTTGTGGATGCTTCTAGATGCCTCTCTCAAGTTATAAAAAGACTCTCGCCTCATTCCCTCATCACACAATTAAGCAAGTCGTTTCTCTTGGAGACGGACGATTTTAGCAAAGGAGAAAAGAGGAAGAGAGCAGTGGTCTTTTGTCTTTATAGTTCTTACAGCCTCATAGTCTTTATTGTACTTGCAGCCTCATATATATGATAAAGGCTGATTTTGAGATTTGGATACATAATAAAGGTTGATTTTGAATATTCCGATATTGCTATTTTCATTATGTGATCATTCATGAGTAAATGTGACGTAAATTTAATCATAATGTTTAAAATTTAAATGTAATAAACTATAATGTATTAGCAATGCACATCAATGAGGATGGATCTTGTAATTCAGTAGGTTCAGCATGGTTATTGCACTTTTAGGGCAGTTAGATGAAAAGCTCTATGATGACAATAAATGCCATGACCACATTTTGTGATCCTTTGATTGCAACTAAATAACAGTTTACCATTATCTCCCTAGGAGAAAAAGTATAAAAAGTTTGAAGCAACAAGACTCGTTCCAAAATCTTTTTATAAAGAGAATAAAGGTTTTAAAAAGCTCTTAACATCAAAAATTGACACAATCAGGGTAGCACAAATAAAAAGTTTATGATAATGTAGCAGAAAAAGAATATGAAAAAACATGTTCATTGACTTGAGGCCTTGCCACCACTTATGTCAAGTTGCTTGTAATATTGTCCACTGTCCCTGTGGACATAAGAACCAAGACTGCTCATGAATATATTTGCATGATACATCCATGCCCTTCGCTAATTCCAGATATCTCCAAAGTTAAAGATCCTCATCTTGGAGAACAAGAAACGATCAATAACTTTGCCACTGTTGGAAATTCCCCACAATTGTTATGTTAACATGACCAGAATTCGCTTATCTAGGTGAATTTAGACCAAGTTAAATAAAAATTTCAAAAAGGAAAACCAGAAATGGGCAATCGAACCAGAATAACAGTTCAATCATGCAGGATTAAAAAACGATCAACAACCTACTGCCATCAAAAAGTTTTCTAGAGTTGAGATAGTAGCATGATCAAAGTTTGCTTATCCAGGTAAGTCTATCAGATAAGATAAGATAACTATATTAATGTCCAACAAATGACCACAAAAGTAGGTCAATGGGACTGAAGAGTACAACCAATATGAATAAAGTGTAGCAGTGCAAGCGCAAATCCAAGAAATGTCGAAAATAATATAAAGAAAGAAACCTACATAAGTATAACATCAGAACATATGTATAAATGTATTAAGCCATGACAGAGGTATGGTGTTACAAAATATTGAACAGAAAGTGACTGTTGGACAACTCAATAACCTATCAAGAAAGAGAGAATGACAGATAGAGATCAGATGATGAGACTGATGGTGTCAAGATCTTACGAGTCTAATGGCAAAGGGCAAAGGGAGCGATCAAGGCATTGGCTCCCGAGATCAGATGATGAGACTGATGGTGTCAAGATCTTACGAGTCTAATGGCAAAGGGCAAAGGGAGCGATCAAGGCATTGGCTCCCTGTCAAAGGTTCCAGCTATATGATCCGTCGGGAGGACTGTACAAGCAAGGGATACTCATAGCATCTGAGGTCAGAAAAAGGAAACTCCAAATGGATTTCCTCAAGCTATTGTTGAATGTATGATGGCTCTCTACCTCGTCCTATGTTGGCCCTCTGCTCTGTGTCCTTGAGCCACTACTCACCACAACTCTTCCTCAACGGCGAGTTGTTCAAGTCCATGCTCTCAAGCCATTGCTAAAACTCGTGTCTCGCATTGGCCCTCTGCTCTATGTGCTCAAGCTACTGCTGAATCTATGTCGGCCCTCTGCTCTGTGTCCTTGAACCGCTACTCGCCACAACTCTTCCTCGACCGCACATTGTCCAAGTCCTGGAGCCACTGCTTGACCTAAGGTCATTGGTCATCTTCAACTCACCACAAGCTCCCCTCAGCCACAATCGAAGCAAAACCCAATAGTCATGGAGAGTTATTCCATTGCTCGCCCTCGACACGTTGCAAGTTTACCTTAGTTGCAACTTCTCAGTTATTCTTCTGCATCAACCTTCTTCATCCTCGAGATGGTAGTCAATGGTGTTGTCACCATCATGCACATGACTCTAGCTCTACAACTGCTGAAACACCTCCTTGAAGTCCTCATCCTCTTAATATGCCTCTCTATATGCATCATGGGTGAATGGCCCTATTACCAACCACCAGTGGGTAGTGTATATAGGAGAAAAATTTTCTCCTAGACGGTCCTCAGCCGGCAGCCCCTTGCAGCCACCAGATAACTCGATGTGCCATTGTCTCTGCCACCTGAGCCAACCATGTAGTCCCTCACCCACTTGTTATAATCATATGTTTGAAGGTGAGCCTCCCGACCGCGAAGGTATGGCTTTTAATTAATATAGTTGAGTAATTTACCTTACTTCTCATGGCACTTTTGGGCATGGATTGGTGGGGGGATTCGGGGAAAGTGCAGGCTAGGTTTGTATTCTTGTTTCCAGTGCCCGATACAATGGTTAAACTTGTATCCTAGTCCAGTGGGATCTCTTTTACCAGCCATTAGCATTAGGGTTGGCACTATATGGGAAATCCCAAATTTGGTTGTGTGGTCCCACTTCCTGTCACCACATACATGACCCACTTTCCACTCATTTTAGCCCTATTCATCTCTTTTCCCATCCTGATCTACATGTGTCCACCGGGTCCATATAGGGTTAGCCTCCCCCTCCCCTTGTCCACACCTTGCGTCGGGCCTAGAACGATGCCCCAGAGGTTGATGCAGCTAAAAAGAGATGAAAAAAACATAATTTGGTCACTCTCAACAAGAAATCTGCCACAAAATGAAAAAGATGATCGGGACATACAAATTTAGCATGTGGGCAAAAGCCAAACATGAGCTCTACCCCTTATCCATGGCCATCACCTTGGTTCCAATGGGCCCTAGATGAGCCCCCTCCATCATTAAGGAACCCATGATAGTCCCAACCCCTGGTGGGTGATGAACTGCCCCACCTTAAGGGGGTATCCACTGCTATGTATTACACAACATGCTCTTAGTCCCCGTAGCCCCGAGCAGTTATGAAGAAAAACCAATCAAGGCAAAAGGCATATGAAGAAGGGTGGAAAAACAAAGGTCGAGGTAACTCATGTACCATGATTTTCTCCCTCCCACACTCATATACCAAGGTGTCAGCTTCCCTCATATATCCATGGCCATCACCCTGGTTCCTAGGGGCCCAAGATGAGCCGCCTCCATCATTAAGGAACCCATGATTGTCCCAACCCCTGGCGGGCAATGAAGTGCCCCACCTCAAAAATGGGTACTTACTACTTCATCTTACACATCATGCTCTCATCCCCTAGAGCCCCGAGCAGTGATGAAGAAAAGTCAATCAAAGGTAAAAGGCATATAAAGGGTGGAAAAACAAAGGTTGGGGTAATTCATATACCATGATTTGCCCCCTCCTACAATTATTTACCTAAGTGCGGGCTTCCCTTATTATAGTTACTCTTATACCATGGCCTATGGCCTGGAGCATTCCCCTGATTCCCACTCTGTTCCATCACTATATCATTTGCCACCTACCACTTAATGGATCTACCATGGACATGTCACCTCCTTTAAAGGTTGGAACCACCTAATAGGGTCCTTGATTAACCCCCTTATTGAATTTGGAGATACTTGTACATGCCAAAGCCCACTATGGAAGGCCCCATTGGTTCCATGACTTGTAAGCTCTTTTACTTGATTATTATGATGATTTGTTATATTGGAGGGCAAGGGGACGCATTGGATCTTATGCAGGATTGCTGGTGGATCTCCATTTGGGGCTTGGTCTCCCTATATAGGGGTCCTAGTCCTCCAGAGGACCACATTGGCACTTGTAAGGTGAGCATTGAGGGCCATGGGCCTCCACCACAGTAGAGAGTACTTCATGGATCTCCAACACCACTCATTGATTGCTCGTGTGCCACCTTTTGGATGAGGATGATGCACCTGGTTAACCATGCCCAGCCAGCTCCACACTTGCACCATACACTTGGCAGACGTTCCAGGGTCCAAAGGATGTCTCTCGTTGCAAAGGGAGGACTTATATTGTCATCCTGCCTTTTATAGATGGTCTATAGGCATTTTTGATCCACTTGGAGACCCATGAGGATATCCTTGTGCCAAAGGTTTTTAGTTGGGAAAAAAGAGGCCAACTCCTTGTCCACTATGTTTGGAGTCCATCTTCACATCATGGCACCCCTTGGACTTCATTTGGCCTTCTCAATGGCTAAACAACTCATTATGTTGATCATTTTGTCCTCTTGAGAGGTTTATCTTTATGTTATTGAGGTATTTGGTGGGCTTACCACCAAAAGTATTGTTACTATGCACATTATTTTATTCTAGGGGCTTAATTAGGCCAAATTAGCTAAATCGAATTCATTAATGAAGGCATAAATACAAGTGAGGTGATTCTTTTTAATCATCATCACTTGGATTGGGTCATTAGCTCTTGTGAGATTTTCGCTATTCCCTTTGGAGGATGAGTTTGGATGTTATGGATGAATTTTGATGTTTGGATCTATTTCTCTTGTCTTGGAGTTTCATTATTGGCATTATATGATGATTGGATATCATCTTTTGCACATGTAAGTACTCTTTTCATGCTTCTTCTTGTTATTTACTTTGTTACATGTATGTTGTTGGGATTTTTGCTATACAAGTTTGAAATTTACTGCTCTCTTATGAGAAATTATGGGAATTTTAATCTTTTATAGCGGTGCATCATTGCATGGGCCATGTGTGAATGGGTGAATGTTCCTAGAGATTATTTGTTTAAAATACATCTTGATAAGTCATCAATTACTGCATATCGAAATTATAAAGATCTCAAGTAGCTGCTCCCATGTCCTAATGCCATGTAAAGTTGCTTGAAGACCTCCTTGATTGGGTAAACCTCTTCCAAACCATCAATTCTCCTGACTCCATCTCTCCCAAAGGGCAAGGCACTGATCCTTTCATAGGTGGTCACCTTAAAACACATATTTCTCACACCTCTCCTTCTCTTTCTAGGCCTAGCCTCATGTTGACGGTGTTGGACATGCCAAAATGTCAAGGGGATCTCCCCGGTAAGAAGTCCCAATTAGACCTCAGACCGTTTGGTGTAGGAGTCCCAGCAGTGGGTCGTAAGGTAATGCCTTGACCACGATGTCACACAGAGGCAAGTAAGATAACTCTATCGGTAGCAAGAGTGTGACTGCTGCAGACAGTCAAGGAATGTGTACGAGAGGTTCCAACACTTCGAAGGGAGAGGAAGGTGTAGGTGAGTTCCAGGTTGAAAGGGATCAGTCCCAACTTGGCTTGGAACACACCACACAAAGGACATGCATAGCTTCCGGCGGACCAGTTCATTTGGATGCAGCAATCACAATCCGAACAACACTCACGGATCAATCCGAGACGAGTGTGACGGTTGATATAGCAAGGTTCATGAGAAAGCTCTGTCTGATGTCTGGCAAAGCAATCGACACGGATGGTGACAGCAATAATAACATATGCAACACATTAACAACAAGATCACATATAATTGCATACAAATCAGTGCATGATGTCTGGGATGTGGTTACTAGACCCAAGGATAACTATGTGGTCACTTCAAAATGTCTCTACAAGATCAAACATGGAGTTGATTGGAGTGCTGAAAAATTCAAGGCCAGATTTATAGCTTGAGGCTTCTCTCAAAAGGAAGGAGTAGACTATAATGATATATTTGCACTAGTTGCCCGATATACCACCATCTGTTCGATCATGGCCCTTGCTGCCTCACAAGGATGGAACCTTCATCAGTTGGATGTCAAAACTGCCTTCTTGCATGCTTCGCTTAAGGAGGAAGTATATGTGGAACAACCTGAGGGGTCCCAAGTTCAAGATCGTGAGACACGTGTATGCAGGTTGAAGAAAGCCCTTTATGGCTTGAAGCAAGCCCCTATGGTTTGGTATGAAAGGACCGATAGCTATCTTATGAAGCTGGGATTTACAAGAAGTGATGTTGACCCGAACCTTTACTTCAAGGTTGAAAAGGACAGAACTCTCACTCTGGTCCTTTATGCAGGTGATCTCTTTCTAACAAGTGATGACCCTCTCATTCATCAATGCAAGGACCTAGGCCAGATGCATTACTTCCTAGGGTTGGAGGTCTAGCAAAAGCCAGGTGAGATTTTCCTTTCTCAAGGAAAATACATTCAAAAGTTACTTAAGAGATGTGGGATGGTGGACTGCAAGTCCATGACTACTCCGATAGAACTCAATTTCAAGAAGCTATTTGGAACTGTTGTTGGGCCCGAATTAGTGAACCCTTCCCAGTATCGCCAACTTGTAGGAGCCCTGATGTTCTTGGTCAACTCCCGTCCTGACATATGCTTTGCTGTGAACATGTTGAGTCAATATATGGTCGAGCCTCATCGTGTTCATTGGATTGCTGCTAAGAATCTCTTGAGATATCTCCGGGACACAATCCACTATGGATTGAGATACACTATCGAGAATTTGAGGCTACATGGATATACATACAAATGTTGACTAGGCTGGCAGTGTGGTGGATCGCAAGAGCACGTCCAGGTGTTGCTTCTCTTTGGGGTTTGCTTCTATATCTTGGATGAGCAGGAAGCAGAAATCGGTTGCACTAAGCACTGCCGAAACCGAATACATTACTACGAGTATGTCCTATTGTGAAGCAGTTTGGTTGAGGAAGCTCCTCACTGAGCTATTTGAGCACATGCTAGATACAACTGTGATCTCGTGCGACAACCATAGTGGGATTCATTTATCAGAGGATCCCATGTTCCACGATCGCTCCAAGCATATTGATATCAGGTACCACTTTATCTGGGATATGGTACAACGGGGAGCAGTTAGGCTCCAGCATATTTGAACAGATGAGCAGGTTGCAAATATTCTCACAAAGCCCTTGAGGAAGGTCAAATTCTTAACCTTCCGAGAGAGACTTGAAGTTGTGGAACGACCCTCTTATGAGGGTCTCCTATGAGTTGAACACAGAGCTCTGGGAGCTCCTGGGAGCGTGGGGTACTTCTTGGAGCTAGCTATGAGCGACCATAGAGTGAGCGGTTCACCTTCCCCTAGTGGTGCGCTGGATACAGAGTGAGTGGTTCACCTTTCCTTGTGATACCCCATTATGGTTGACATGTGTGTAAGGTGAGTGGTTCACCTTCCACTACCCGGACACATGTATGTAGGGTGAGTGGTTCACCTTCCCATAGGATGAGTAGATCACCTTCTCCAATGGTATATGAGCAGGATGAGTGGTTCACCTTCTCCTGCTAATGCCTCGACATGCATCTTACCCATAGAGTCCGAGACTCATGGGAAGTACCTCTCATCTGGCCAATGAGTTGGGAAAAGTTGGTTAGAGACCATAGCACTACCGATGGACACATCATGTACTATCGTGCTCCCTATGACTAGGATGCATGGTGTTCAACAACTTGATTTGGGATCAAGCACAGACTTTAGTCAGTGGAGAGTGGTATGATACATTCTCGATCACTTCTTCTTCATTATGTCTTCATGGTTCAACAGAGCAAAGCAGTGATGGCATGACAGGTTGGCATGACGATGGATTGGCAGGTGGAATTCTCCCTAGTTGAGAGGGAGTGTTAAAATTGGCAACTAGGGCCATTCCATCTTAAGATAGCTCATATGATGGAGATGATTATTGCATTGGATTCCTTTTTCGGAGAGGTACAGTTTTGATATAAAGATCATCTCATTCTAACAAGCAGAAATGGAATTATGAATTTATTTATCCTATGGACAAATTGTCAAGGTCAGCTCCAATCAAATGTAGGTTCATGAAGCCCATCAAATGTATCTTTTCATCCTCAATGAAGTGTATAAATAGGAGAGACCTTTCCCTCATTTGGACATCATCTCATCACAATTTCTTCTCTCTCTTGATTGGGTTGTACAACATTGGAGGCTTCTCTCTACTTTGCACAAGTGGTTGGGCAGCGCTCTCTCTACTTCGCACATGTGGCAGGAGGCCGAGTTTCACTGGACAGATCAAGCAGAAATTTCAGAGCATTTGACCAGCATTGACCTCAGTTTTTGGGCCAGAATTTATTGGCACAGAAATCAAGGCATTTGGAGTGGTTTGACCAGCATTGACTTCAGGTTTGACTGCAGAAATTACAGCAGAGTTTCTCTCTCCTTTGACTGGGTTTGACCAAAGAATTTGAGCTGATTTGAAGGCCTAATTGAACTGCTGATTGGAGGACATTTTGGGGCAGCTTTAACCACCATTGACTTTCTGGTTAGGGCTGATTTGGCAGATCTGTTTTGGGCTTATATTTGTACTCTCTCTCTCTGTGTTGAACTATTGAAGAATAATAAGAAGATTTGATCAAAGGGTTTGTCCCTGGCATCCGCCATATCTTGTGTCCTCTTGTCTTGGCTTGTCATATGCATATGATTTTATGTTCTATCTGTATTTACTGTCAATGTTTATAAGTTAATGTGATTGCTACTAGATATAATTGGATTTGTCATTGGGCTGTTAAAGGAACATTGAAGTAAATTGTCTTAAGCATAGAACATACCATCGTTATCTAAAATTAACAACTAAGAACTAGGCCCATCACCATCCTCCTAGATACAGTCATCCCAAAGCCTCTCAAAGTTGAGATGGTTTTCCTAAACACAAATACCTTTAACATGCGGTTCCCATGAAGCTAGGAAACCATTCAAGGCAATGTTCACTATGGATCTCGAGCTACTTTCCTTCTCCCATGAAGCCAGGAAACCATTCAATGCCATGTTCACTAGCCAATGTGATTTTACATATCCAAATTGTGTTATCTTTATGACTATACAGGACTAAATATTGCTGGAAACTCTATTTCTTGACTGCCCCCTCTCTCTCTCTCCCTCTGTCACTCAACCTGCTCAGCTGCTTAAGCATTTCTGTGTGTTGAAAAGCCTCTACCTTGCCCCATCTTTATACTTTTAGTGGAAAATCTATTTTTAAGATTACTTCTAGTACAAGTCATGCATGGGATATAATTTTCAACTCAACTGCTAAATATAAGACTTTCACTTTTTTACTAAAGTGAATTACAAAATAGATTTATTTTTCAAAAAATAGAATTAATTTTTTAAAATATCTCAAACTGCTCCTCACAAGTTCACACTGAACCTGTGCAAAAGTTCTTTTCTGAACCAGTGAACTATAATTCTCAACAGGAACTCGTCCCAATTCAATTTTTTTACCATAACTGGAGCGGTTTTCAACCAAACTGGTCTGAACCAAAACCAACCTGTTTTGATAACATTGAAATATAGTTCCTAGCTCACATCCTTCGTAAGAGGCAGGAATTCCACATCGTTCTTGAGAACTTTCAAAGAAATTATTGTAAAGTAAAATTTATTGTAGTCTAAAATATCTCCCTATTTGAAAATGTATTCAGAATGAGAAAATTGTGTAAATACTTGCTTTATAGACAAAATATTTAATTATAGGGTTACCTGGAAGCCTATATATTTAATATTCCAATTGCACTCTTTTATATGCCTTTAAAGGTTGAAACATCCATAAACCAAATACCCGTTTAAGAAGAAACTTGAAGAAAGTTATCAGTCCATTTCTATCAAATGTTATTTGCTTCCAAGATGAAAATATCCAACTGATTAATTCGGCCATGAGACAGCTAAATATATGGCTTATGAGTTACAACCTAATAACAGATTCTGCTAGCCTAAATAGTAAAAGGAAAGCCTACAACCCCAATATAAACTGCACACCAGGTGTAACATATTCAATGTTAAACATTTTTAAGATGACAACAATTTTATCAAGGTTCAGATTTATGTACAGAGCATAGCCAAAAAAAGAATTTAGCAGCACCTCTTTATAAAAATCTTCCTCAAGTAGTTCCACCGTCTCACCACGCGGCCCACAAACATATAAAGAAGCTAAACTGCCAGAATTTGATGAAAGAGCCAACCTTTGGTGAGGAGGAAGTCCTGCAAGTGCTCGTGCAACAGCTGCAGCAGCAAGTGCACGAGCTGGGACCTGATAACAGAAACCAATATAAGTCTAGACACAAATATCATATATGCCTTATTTTAACTCTTAGTGATGACTACATTAAAACATATACATAGTATCAGTATATTCAATTCACACAGACAAATTGAAAGCAAATCCAAATAACACCACAGCTGAAGATAATCTTCTGAAGAAGGAAATCAGAAAACAATTGAGATAGTGAGCTAACTTTCATCTTAAGCTCATACAGATTATCATGCAATTTCAACATTATCAAATTGTGTTAATAACATAGAGGTAGAACCCCAAACAAAGTGTTAAGCAGGTAACAATGTTGTAAATGATTTATGGGATATTCTTTCTAGTATACTTGTAACTTAGCTATCCCAGTGTAAAATTAGGATATTTCTAGTAACTAAGATATGAATTAAGCTCTTGTTTACTAATAACATTGACAAAAGGGTTTACACTATCAAAGTTTATTGAATGTAACACCTTTGGCTAGGGAAGAAATATTTTACATAACTAATCCACAAGCCCCTTTGGGCACAGATGATGTTGTTTCTTTTAGGTGGCCCCTCTGGGTAAAGGCAATACTGTTTCTTTGAGGTGTCCCCTCTGGGCAAAGGCAATGTTGGTTTTTCGAGACCTTTTTGTTTTTTCAGTCCATTGGCATCTCTATTCATTGCCTCCCCCCATTTTAGGTATTTCCTGGATGCCCTTGGTCACCTTCTAGGCTTCTACATCCCCCAAGCAAGAATTGAATACTGTGATTAAAGAAGATATATATAGACAATATACCCAGATCATTTGGACTACCACTGTTAGCTTTAGGGTTGCTAACACCATGGTAGCGGAGCCTTCATGTCATGTGGGGTGAATGGTGAAACCTTAGCCCCATATTTGTATCTTAAACCATTTTCACTTATGACATTTGGAGAGTTCTCTATAGGTGGTTGCTTGAAAATGGACTTGGCACTAGATGTCACACCCCCCTTGATGAGGTGGTTATTTTATGTGGCATTGATATCTTCCACATCGCGCATGTGTTGAGGAGAATGGTTGCTTGCATGGGTGTTAGATCTACCTTGTAGGAGGAGAATTGGGTGCTAGGAGGTTGCACACTTAAGCCTATGTCCACTCAGACCACTTGGCATGTTTTGGGAGAATATGCGCTTGACAGTGCTTGGGTTGACAACACATTAGTTGGGCTTGTACAAGGACCCAAGACACATGTTGGGGAGAACCATTGGAGCATTGGATGCTTGAACTAGAAAGCAAGGAGCCTCGTGATGAGTAGCGCTTGAAAATTAGAGCCCATGCTTGGAAAGCACACAACTTTAGCAATCTTGTCTTGACATGTGTATAACTTGGAGAGAGAGAACTACATTTGATGACCATATCTTGAGGAGTTGATTAGGTTGCTTGTGGACTTAGTCCACATTACTATTGTCAACCTCCCTCGCCTATTCTAGAATCTATATAAGGGAGAAGAAAGTAGTACTCAAGCAAGAATGTGAGAGTTCATATGATCAAAGTAACATAAAGATGAACTTGTCTTGAGTCATGGTACTTGTCTTTATGGAAAGAAGTAAGGTGCTAGGCTTTGTGAAAGGAAAAAACTAGAGGAAAACTAAGTCACCGTGTTTAACGAATTTCAAGGTTCAGTCCAAAATTTGTTGGACTTCAAGCAAATCTAAACAAATTTATTGAAGTTCGCCAAACTTCAGGTGAACTACAAGCCAAATTTGAATTTGAACTCTATATATTCACTTGAAAGATCACATTCGCTAAAGTTGATTAAGGTTTGAATTATTTTGAAGGTTAAGAAAAACAATATCAAAAACCTAACTTAAACCCCACTTCGATGTACCCTCCCAAGTCTCTCCCTCTCTCATAGTGACAAATCCTAGCTCCTCCCTAGTCCCACCCTTTCTCACAAACCCCAACAGACAACAATGACTCATTTTGAATATTGACTCACAATTCACAAACTACCAATGCAATCCAGTAGATACAAGCTTCTATGTGTTGATATTTGTAGCCCGAGCAGGTACTTTTGCACAGGCCTAAGTGTATAGGCGTGTCGAAGTCATCCAAAATCTCGAAGAAGTCTTCACTGGTAAAAGGCTTGAGGTGAGTCATTAGAGAATCTTTTGTTGTCCTGTATACTTCCATGTGCCAAAAGAGAAAAGGAACAAGCTGGAAGCTTTAGGTAAGAAAGGTACATTTGTTGTTTATTGTGATAATTCAAAAGCTTATAGAATTTACGTACCTAGTCAAAGAACTATAGAGTTTAGCAGAGACGTAACATTTGATGAAGATGCAGCTCTTAGAAAAGCAAGAGACTCTCCTCCTCCTGCCATTGTTGAAAGGCAAGTTGTTAATGAAAAAAAGTTGCATCTGAGTCTGAACCGGAACCTGAGAATGAGCTTGTTGATAATCCAATGGGTTCCATGGATCCTCTAGATCCTCCACCACATGATCCTCCTACCAAAAGACACCACTATGGTTGCGATATACCTTACAAGATGTTGAACAACACGCTGCCCCAAGAGGAATGTTCAGAGAAAGTAAGAAGCCAAGTCAGTTTTGTGAAGAAGATATATTTTTAACCACGCATCCTATTATATTCCTACATTCTCCTATACTACTCAAAACTTCTAAAGAAGACTTAAGAAATGAGGTTGACTTAGTCATAGTAGAGATCCGGAGGATCTTTCTTCTTTTGCTTCTTGTCTTCTTCTTTTATTTCTTGAGTCATGTGAACTTCTTCCCTTTTTCTCTTGTTCTTGTTGTCCTTCTTAAGTTTAGGACAATTCGTTTTGTAGTGTCCCTATTCTTGGCATCCAAAACATTGGATTTTGGACATGTCTTTGTTGTTTGTTCTTTGTGGACCAAATCTGCCAAATTTTCCCTTTCTCTTATCCACGATAGCAAATGCTTGCTCCTTTGATCCCACATCTTCCTTAGCTTTGAATCTAGATGCCTTTGTCTTGTTTAGAGACCACATTTCACTTAGTGTGGTAGCTTCCTTCTTAGCATATATGCTTGATGTGAAGTTACCCCAGTCCTCAGGTAGAGCATTGAGTACTACGGTTGTCATTTCTTTGTCGGACATGACCTCCCCTAGCTCTTGAAGTTGATCCCTCATATCAGAGATTTTCATGAAGTAGGGAGCTATTCCTTCCTTTGTTATCTTCATCTTATACAATTCATTCCTTAGAGATATCACTTCTCTGGCTGTGGATATCGAGAATAGCTCTACTAGCTTATCATAAATTTCTTTTGATGTCTCAAATTTGGAGACATAGATTGTATTAAAATCCTTTGAGCTCTTATCTCATCCTTATTATACTTGGCTAAGGCTTGAGTTTGTGCCTTAGCAGGGATAGTGATATTCCCTTTGATATGTTCTAGAAGTTCATTCTCCTTGAGAAGTAGATCAGTCCTCTTCCATGAAAGAAAGTTATTGGTACCTACCAATTTATTGCTTTCCTTGCAAAAATACATTGATGTATATTCAAAAGGGGAGATATATTTACTTCATATATTTTGAAATGTAGTTGACTTATTTTCTCCTTGAATCTTGATGTTCCTCAAGATGTTTTCTCCAAGTGGGCTTGCTTGATGATGAGACTTGCTTGATGATTTATGGCTTGATGTAGGTCCCTCTTTGATTTGCTCTTCTTTGTGGGTGCCTTTATCTATGGCTCATTTTCTAGCTTTGTAGTCTCCCCTGATGAATGATAGATGATAGACCTTCTTGTCCTTGATGTGATAGAGACTACTTGGCTTGATGCTTCACCTTTTGTAGATGTCCTTCCTTGATGAGTGTTCTTGAGATGTCCTTTCCTTGATGTGTCACCTTAGCTCCGATACCATGTTGAAGAATCTAGGGCAATGAGATGTAGAGTGATTCTTTGGGACTAGATAACAATTTGTAAATTCTTTTTACAATTTGTCTTTGTTGGCTTAATCTTCTTCTTCTCTTATTAATGCATGTGTGTGTACTTCATCAAACTGCTATCAAAAACATAAAACAAGAACACAAAATGATGGCTCTCTGCCAGGGCCAAAACCTCCCTTTTTTGGGGAGGAAAACCCTTCGGTAAGTTTTCTCTTATCAAAGCTTTTTCCTGATCAATGCCAAACCCTAGACCCTTGACTATATGATCCTCCAAGCACAAGTCAAGTCCTTCCTTTTCTCTGCACTATGCTTCCCTGGCACTTTGTCAACCTCCTTTTGGCATTTCGTCCTTTCGGCACTTCGTTCTTTCTTCCACTGTTAGTATGTTGATTTTTGGGTAGCATCGGATGTGCTCTAGCTCCGAAATTTTGTGGAGGGGCTAGAACACATGAGATCTCCAAGACCCAAAAATCGTTTGGTGAAATTCCACCCAGATTGTATTTTATTAAAATAATTAATATTTTTAATGGGGTTCCTAAGTTTAAAATATTAATGGGTGTTAATGAAAATATGGGTGAGAAGCTTCTAAGAGACAAGGATAAAGTCTAATTTAATATTAGCCATTGATTAGAGATTAGATCACGGCCGTTGATTTCTCAACAAGAAAAGTATAAAGGAAGGCTTGGGGTCGGTGGAGAACACACACAGGGAGAGCAGCACTTGAGCTAGTTCGAAATTCTAGGCCGTGGTTGTTGAGAATTTTGGAGTAAGTTTCCAGTGCAGAGAGGGGCAGCTTGGCAGAGGGACTTCAGTCCAAGGCCAAGAATACATAGCAGAGAGGCAACACAACACCAGGGAGAGAACACAGCACCAGAAGGGTGACGCAGAGGCTAGAGGAGCGGACACAGACACTTAGAGGCAACGCTGGGGTTTCTGTGAGGCAGATCGAGCAGTAGTTCAGCAAATCGATTTCTAAGCCGGGAAGGCTCACTAGGAGGGCAACACATCTCCTAGAGGAGGTGACGTAGTCCTAGCGCAGAGCTTGGAGCAGCGATTGCTGCACAACACTAGGGACAATGCAGTCAACTATGGGGTTTGTTCATCCAGTTGCTGGATCCACCAAAATATATGTCTCTGAATAGAGGTACTTTTGCCGAGTTTATTCTCTATTGGGTGAGCTGGATTTGGCACCCTAGTTGTATTCAGAAATCTGCTTAATAATAAAACCCTCATATCTACTGCAGCGGTTTTCCCGCATTAGGTTTTTCTGGGGACATTTAGTCCAAAAATAAGTGTCCTTTATGTAGTTGTCTCATTTATTTTTTCAGTACTTGATTTGTACATTGGTGTAGGATGCAATGTATTTGCAGTAATATTTTCTAAATATTTCGGAAAATAACTTGTTAAATGAAGAACACAACTAGGTAATGCAAATCAATTTACTGCAATAGGATTTTTGGTTTATTAGATTAAGAAATTTTCACATAGTAGACCTTCTAGAAGAGATACTTATCTTTTGCACTTAATGATATCCTTCACCTAAGGATACTCCTTCCTTCTCTTGATCAACCAAGTCCCTTCTTGATGTATAGTGGTAGTCTTAGTGTGACAGCATTGCAGCCTTAATTCTCACACGTGTGAGAGATCTTGTTTGATGTTATATGGCTTCTCTTTCCTTTGCTTGAGGTCCTTCCTTCTTCGCTTGGATAGGAAGCCTAGTAGGCCTAGTTTATAGCCCAAACGATGAGGTGTGATGCGAGTTGACTTGCTGCTATCCTAACCACAAATAGCCCTTCCTTCTCTTTGCACGTGTGGCTGGTATTGGACCTAAAACAGTCCCAAAACCTTCGCTCTTCCTTCTTGCTTCCTCACTCCACTAGAGGCTCCTTCTTCGTCCCTTTCTCGGCTTCTTTTTCGGTCCTCTACCTTCGCTGATTTCAGAGTGAGTTGCTTTTCGTTTGAGGGAGTGGACAGCCTCTATATATAGAGGATTGTCCCTCATTTAGTTCGACTTGACTTCCTTTGCTTCGATGGGTGCTTTTAATGGTGCCATTGCTTCTTTTGATGTTGTCTTTGCTAAGAGGAGACTTGACTTTGCTTGGAGATGTCTTCTTTGACTTTAATACATAAATATACAATGTGTAACATGCCTTTAAGGTCTTCAACATAATTCTTTTGACTCTTTGACTCACCTATAACACTTTAACATGTGCTAGACCTACTTCAATGAGCAAGAAACTCATTGACATATATTATAAAAATAATATTTCTTTTCTTGAATAAATACAAATATCAAAAGTACATTTATGAAGATCGAACCTAGTTACATTTCCTTCAACAATTTTTTGGGTCTAGAGGTTTGGCAAAGACATGGTGAAATTTACCGTTCTTAACGATAATATGTTGTTAAGCTTCTTGAAAGATTTGCTATGGTAGAATGTAAGTCCATGCATACTCCTATGGAAATGAACTTTAAGAAATTATGTGGCAAAGTTGCAAGACCTAGTGTAGCAAATCCCATAGAATATAGACAACTCATTGGTGTTGTGATGTTTTTGGTGAACACTAGGTCTGACATATGCTTTGATGTAAACACTTTAAATCAGCATATGATTGATCCCTTTTATGCCCACTGGATTGTTGCAAAACATGTACTCAAATAATTGCATGGAACTATCAATTTAGGATTGAAATATATTGCTAAAAATGTAAGACTCCATGGATATACTGACGTTGATTGGGCAGGTAACTCTGTTGATAGAAAGAGCACTTATGGGTGTTGCTTTAGCTTGGGATATGCCATGATCTCTTGGATGGGTAGAAAGCAGAAGAATGTTGCACTGAGTACAGTTGAAGCTAAGTACATTGCTGCTAGCATGGCTAGTTGTGAGGTAGTTTGGTTGAGAAAGCTTTTTGACGAACTATTTGAGCAAGTACCAAACACAACAATTATGTGATTCCTACCAAAAGACTTTTCTTAACTCATTATGGATCACAGAAGCCTGAATACGAAAATAACAATTATATATTATGACAATAAGAGTGGGATTCTTCTTGTAGAAAATCCTATGTTTCATGACAAGTCCAAGCATATTGATATCAAGTATCGATATGTTTTCTGCATAGAACTTTCAAGTTTTTGCAAAAAAAATTTAAATTTCTGCATAGAAATTTCAGATTTTAACAATTGGCTCCCGATGACAAGGTTCCTATGTAGTAGCATTGGGCTCCTCGCTAGCAGATGTTTCAGGTTGAGTTGGGCTCCCTGAGGTGGTTCCAGGTTGAGTAGGACTCCCTGATGTTGTTCCGGATTGATTTAAGCTCTCTGATGTTGTTTTGGGTCGAGTTGGGCACCCCTATGATATCACATTCTTACTCAGATTCAAGATTGTTTATTAGACAGAGATGGGCAGAGATGAGTCAAAACAAGATATGACTTGATGATGATGATGATTCTACTGCAGATGACCATATTGATTATTGTATAGAGGGTTGAGTTGGGCTCTTCGATTATGATATCGGTCGAGATGGACCCCCCTATGATGATTCTTCTTCTATTAGATCGAGATTGTTCAGCTGATCATGAAAGGAAATTGAGACGAGATGGATGTTTTGTTGATATAGCTGAGATAAAAGTCATAAGGACTAGTAGGGTTTGGAGGGTTGATCTCCCTTGCCATTAGTTATGGATTCCTCTTCTTTTATGTGATGATATGGGATGGACCTTATCAATGATAAAACTGTCTATCTTCCTTATCATTGAGAAATGTTCATTCGAAATTTCATCATGATGTTACTTACAATGTTGATGAAAATTCCTCCCTAGCTGAGAGGGAGTGATTTTTGGCAGCTGGGGAGAAATTCCCTAGCCCTCATTTGACTTCAGTATATTATATCAATACAATTTAATCATGATCATTAAGCCAACTTTATTGAAGGGAAATTATTTTTATTTGAAATTCAAATCTAAAAACAAAATAAGGTCGGCTTCAAGATCAGCTCAACCAAGGGTCGTGACCTTTCACTTTTGAAAACAATTATATATACCCACTATGTTAATCTCCATAGAAAATAATCTGTTGGAGATATTTTTCTTTGAGATCTTCACTTGGATTATTGCTCTAAGGTTCTGAAATTTGTGATGAGTTCTTAGTTGAGCTTATTGTTCTAGTTTTCGCATGGCAACATTCTGAGGTTTTCATAATATATTTTCCAAAGAGTTTCAACTATGAGGGTTAGAGCCTGAGGTATATCGCTATTGATCTGAGGCTACAAGGATTGTTATTTTATGGGATCACTGCTTTGTATAGTCTCATGTCTTCTGCGATGTATGGTTCGATAGTAGCTCTCGGCAATGGCACATGAATATGATTCTTGGCACAGAGATCTTGGCATAACTACATATAGTATGGTCTCAGCAATTATTATGGTTTATTTGCGCTATCTTCACCCAAACTATCAACACATATGTATGGGACTTCAATAGTATTATTGGCATCCCTTCGTTATTGACATCTCTGAGTTATTATCATTTCAAGCATCCTGTGCATGTATTGTATCTTAGCATCCTTGTTCGCAGCACAGTAGTCTCGGCACATTAAGTCTATGTCATATGTAGACAGTGTGAAGTGTATCGTATTGTATGGTTCTAGAACAACAGGTACAACATATGAATGGTTTCTCTTCAGTGCAGTATATGGTCTCACTCTAGCACAAGTCATGTACAGCATCACAAGCATCACAGATACGTACAACACTAGTAACATCTCAGTCCAGTAATATGTACAACAGTATTGTCATAACAGTACATATATATGTATGGCATCTTGTTAATTTTAGGTATGTTCTATGCTTAAAGCAATTTATTTCAATTTTCACAGTTAGCTCCATATCTTTTCCAAATTAGCAATCACATCAGCATTAACGTAAACTGCAAATAGAACATAAATATAAATCGCAAAAGACAAGCCAAGAAAAGAGGACACAAGATGTGGCGCTAGCCAGGGACAAACCCCAATGTGGGGAAACCCTTGATCAATTCTTCTTATATGTTCTTCAATAGTTAAGCAGAGAGAGAGAGAGAGAGAGAGAGATAATACGTTTACAACAGAAGTCAACACTTTCACTTATCTAGATAAGAGCATATATCATCTCTAAGAAGATGATACATGAGATCAGTTGAAGACATGTTGCTTCAACTATATCTCCAAGGTGACTCCTTCACCTACCGTTGTGCTACATTTTGTCATCATGCTGCACCTCACCGCACTGCACCATGCTGCACCCATCATCACTATGTTGCATCTCATCACGCTTCACTAATCATGACTCTACCCATCATTGTACTGCATTATGTGCCATTGTTGCACTATGTTGCCATCCTGACCTATGTGTTGGTTGCACCTTGCTTGCTTTTTGTCCCTTGCTTGCTTGTTGTCCCTAGCATGCTTGTTGTCCTTAGCATGCTTGTTCTTGCATGCTAGCTGTAACATTGCATGCTTGGTGTATTTGCTGCTAAGTACCATACAATTGTCCCAATGTTAGTTAGTTGTTCCTTGCATGCTACTCTCCTTCAGAGACAAATGCTCCGGCTGTTTCGGCAGTTCCTAGCAGTTCTAGCAATTCCGGCTGTTCCCGGCAATTCCAGCGTTTCTGGATTTTCTGGCAATTCCGACATTTTTGGCTTTTCCAACAGTTTCGGCTTTTCCAGCTTTTCTGGCAGTTCCGGCTTTTCTAGTTTTTCCAACAATTCTGTCTTTTCTGGCAATTCCGGCTTTTCCGGCAGTTCCGCCTTTTCCAGCAATTCCAACTTTTCTGACATTTACGGATTTTCCGACAGTTCTGGCTTTTCTGGCAGCTTGGATCAGGGCAACGTTATTCCTTAGGATCTCTCCTCCTACTAAAACCCAAAGACAAGTAGAGAGAGGAAGAAATCCCAAGTGTGTTGAAATGACTTGAAGGCCACCTCTATTTATACTAAAACATTGAGCACATGTGGGGTTTATTTGGTTGCTGGCCGACCTTGACGAATTGTCTTATAATGCAAATAAATTCATAACTCCATGAATACTTATCGCAATCCGATGATCTTTAGATCATTCCTACACCTCCCGATGAGAGGTATCCAAGAAAAATATCAGCTGCCATAAATAAGATGACCCACATGGAGTTTGGCCCTAGTTGCCAATTTTAACACTCCCTCTCAACTAGGGAGAACTCCATCCGTTGATCCACATGTCCGACTGTACTATCTCTGCCATCAGTGCCTTGCACTGCTCTGCTCTACTCTGATCTGTTAAGCTCTGCTCTGCTTTACTTTGATCTGCTGAGCTCTGCTGAACCATGAAGAAGAAGAATTGATCAAGAATGTCTCGTACCATTCTCTATTGAGCCGAAGTCAATTTCATCCAAAGAGAGTGTGTCACATCACTCTTACTGACCCGAAGTCAATTTTATTGATCCCAGATCAATATCACAAGAGAGTGTCTCAAACCACTCATACTGATCCCAGATCAATGGAGGTCATCCTAGCATAGGGAGTATAGTAGATACAGCGATGTGTCCATCGATAGTACTACTATGGTCCCTATCCTCATTTCCCTGCTCATTGATCATATCAGAGGTACTTCCCATGAGTTCCAGACTGCATGGGTAGGATGCCTCGACAGGAGAACTAAACATCCTGTCCACAGGAGAACGAATCATCCTGTTAGTGGATGCCACAGAGAACTAATCATCCTAGCCCACAGGAGAACTAATCATCCTGTTCCACAGTCGCCACGGAGAACAAATCATCCTGGCCCACAGGAGAACTAATCATCCTGTTCCATAGTCGCCACAAAGAACAAATCATCCTAGCCCACAGGAGAACTAATCAACCTGTTCCACAGTTACCACGAGAGAACTAATCATCCCGGCCCACAGAAGAACTAATCATCATGTTCGTAGCGCACCACCAGGGGAGGGTGAGTCGCCCTGTGGTCATATGTTGCTCCAGTAAGTACCCCAAGCCCCCCAAAGCTCCCAGAACTCAATGCATGCAACATGCAAGACCCTTATAAGAAGGTCTCTCAATGACTCCAAGTCATTCGGGAAAGTCACAGATTTGACCTTTCCCCGAGGCTTTGACAAAATGTCCATGACCTATCCATCAGTCTCAATGCAATGGAGCCTCCTCGCTCATCGACTTACCATATCGCAGATAAGGTAGTATCTGATGTCTATCTGCTGGAGCAATCATCGAATACGGGCTTCCTCAATAATCGAATCCCCCCTCTAGTTGTCACACAGAATCACAATGGTATTCATCATGTGTACAAACAACTCACTTAAGAGCTTTCGAAACCAGACTACCTCACAGGGGGCCATGCTAGCAGCAATGTATTCTACCTCGGCGGTGCTCAAAGCCACCAACTTCCGCTCCCTGCTCATCCAAGATATCGAAGCAGAATCCAGAGAGAACCAGCATTGAGAAGTGCTCTAGTGATCCTCCACACTCCCTGCCCAGTCAGCATTCGAATAATCATGCAGTTTCATATTTCCGACAATGTATCTCAATCCGTGAGAGATTGTGCCCCGAAGATATCTCGGAAGATTCTTGGCACCAATCCAGTGAAGTTCAACCAAGTATGAGCTCACCATGCTAACTGCAAAACATATGTCTGGATAGAAGTTCACCAAGAACATCAACGCGAATGAGTTTATGAAACTCAAAGGCATTTCCCAAATCTGGTCCGACATCATTACCATATAACTTCTCAAAGTTAAGATCCTCGAGGTAGTCACAGGCTTGCAGTTTATCATTCCACATCTGGAATCCAACTCCCTCTTACTTCTGCAAGTGAGAGGGTCTGCACCTGTTTGAAATTGGTCGTCCTCAGAAGGTGTTGGTATGAGAGGTCTATCATCCACAACCTTCAAACAATGGTTTGGATTGGCTTCACTCTTAGTGAATCTCAGCTTCATCTGACAGCTATCAATCCTCTCATACTACGCCCGGGGAATATTGCTTCAAGCCATAGAGGGCTTTCTTCCACCTGCATACATGAGATTCCTGATCATGAATCTCAAACCCCTCGAGTTGTGCCAAACATGTGGACCTACTACATGAGGGGAATGGTCCCCTTGTAAGATTTTCCTTCGATACATCTTAGACATGTACTTTCATGCTCCTTTTGAATTCAAGCATCCCTGTCACCATCTGACTCACAAACCTCCGGTGCTATATGTGTCAATGGACATGGTCCCCAGTGGACTTCCTGCAACTTGATACAACCCTGAACTCAAAAACATCTTTGAAAATTCTATTTTCAAACACGTACCTTTCCATCGATGAGTGCCACCCTGTAACCTTTGACTTCCATTGCTGAAATGGACACCAGGTTCTTCTTGCGATCAGGTACATAAAATAGATTCTGCAAATGAATCTAGTTACCCTCATTCAAATGAAGGTTAACATTCCCTACACCCTTTCCGAGATAGGTGGCATCGGCTCCAAGTATAATCCCACGATTGTTTCCATTCTACCAAATTAGAGAGTACACCCTACTATCTGATGAAGTGCCTTGAAGCACTACAATCAATAAGCCAGATTCCCAAAGAATCTGAAGGAGAGCGCCAATACAAGATAATGCTTCTTTATCTTATCAAAAACAACATTTGATTCTTCATACATGGGGTTCCTTGCTTTCTTGGAAGAGTCGGCCATTTCCTTTATGACCTGCATTACCTGTCATTCCTCTTATCATTGAAGATATCCCAGGAATGATTGTTATCTTCATCAAGAGATGTGTCTCTGCCATTCAGACACTCCTTCGCATAATGGTCGAACTCATTGCAACCAAGGCATCTGCCTTTCCTTCCACCCTTAAATCCGAACTTCCCAATGAAGTGATCTTTAGGTAGGCCATCAGAAACTTCCGTTGCGCCATTCTAATAATATTCTCTGCTTCGACTTCACCCTAGGTGAATTTGAAGAGGGGTGAGGAATCCACTGATCCTTTTGTCTTTTCCCAACTATCTTCGGTGATTGCTCTTTCACTCTTGCTTGGGCATTGTCTTCACCTCAGCTCCGATACCATGTTAA
>APFE031145388.1:54626-219755 GCA_000404065.3 Pinus taeda
AATTCTTCTTATATGTTCTTCAATAGTTAGCAAGAGAGAGAGAGATAGTACGTTTACAACAGAAGTCAAACACTTTCACTTATCTAGACAAGAGCACAGATCATCTCTAAGAAGAAGGATACATGAGATCAGTTGAAGACATGCTGCCTCAACTAATTCTCCAAGGTGACTCCTTCACCTATTTGTTGTTGCTACATTTCCGTCATCAAAATGCTGCACCTCACCGCGCTGCAGCCCATCAATCATATGCTGCATCTCATCACGCTTTCATTAAATCATGACTGTACCCATCACTGTACTGCATTATGTGCCATTGTTGCACCATGTTGCCATCCTGACCTATGTGTTGGTTGCACCTTGCTTGCTTGTTGTCCCTTGCTTGCTTGTTGTTGCATGCTAGTTGTCCCTTGCATGCTAGTTAGTTGTCCCTTGCATGCTGCTCTCCTTCGGAGACAGATGCTCCGGATGTTTCGGCAGTTCCGACTGTTCCCGGCAGTTCAGGCAGTTCCGGCTTCTCCAGCTTTTCTGGTAGTTTGGATCAGGCAACGTTATTCCTTAGGATCTCTCCTCCTACTAAAACCCAAAGACAAGTAGAGAGAGGAAGAGATCCCAAGTGTGTTGAAATGACTTGAAGGCCACCTCCATTTATACTAAAACGTTGAGCACATGTGGGGTTTATTTGGTTGTTGTCCAACCTTGACGAATTGTCTTATAACGCGAATAAATTCATAATTCCATGAATACTTATCGGAATCGAATGATCTTTAGATCAATCCTACACCTCCCGATAAGAGGAATCCAAGAAAAATATCAGTTGCCATAAATAAGATGATCCACATGGAATTTGGCCCTAATTTCCAATTTTAACACATCTTTGGCAGCAAATGTATAGTATGGTCTCTGCAAAATGTATGGTATGGTCTCAGAATAATCAGAATAATCTTGCTCCAACAATTAAGTATTGACATAGTTATATATAGATGCCTTCAATATGCACAGTCCTCTTCAACAGTATGTACATGGCATCAATTCTCAATTCCCCTGCGTTTAGGGTATTGTTATAGGCTCTAGTGCCTCCTTCCTTCTCCTATTGTGTCATATTTGTAAATCCTTCAATCCTATCCCAAGTTGTTCTTAAGGGGGGATGTTAGGATATTCCGACACGTAGGAATAGTTAAGTATAACTTGGTCTAGTATAGAGTTAGGTAAAGTGTGTTTCTTTACTATGTACATTTGTAACTTACAATCCGACGGTCACGATATGTAGTGATCCGACGGTTCATTCTCTCCTCGGTATTACCGACACTTGATCCATGGCTTGACACTCGATTGGTCCATGAATTCTATTTAAAGCGCATGGAGGGTCATTTGTAGGTTAACCGTGCATGAGAGAAGCTTATGTAAATTTTCATTCTTTTATTAATAAATTGCCTGTAGTGGCCACGTTGGAACAGGCCGTGGACTGTTTCCCTCTTTGAGGGTTTTAACCACGTCAAAATACTGGTGTATTGATCTGTGATCTGTTTGTGAGCGGTGTCCTTTTGGTGTTTTGTCTGAGGAACTTACCCTGTAAATTCTTACAGGATTTACCTTTCTCCATCAAGAAATCAAGTTTATTCTAACTCCATAGAAGTATGGCTTGAAAACCCCAGTGGTCTCTCTCCAGTTGAATAGTGACAAGAGGCAGAACCATCACTTTTACTTGTGTATACAACACTGTCACCTCCAAGTTTGTATGAACCCCGGGTTGATAAAGTAAAGTTGGTAGCCCAGGATTTACAACATTCTTGCTGCAATACTGGCGCTCATCACTTTTTAGCACTATTTCCGAGAAGGTGTTTGAGTAAAATGTGATTACTTCTTTCTTTTCTTCTATTTCTTGTTTCCAATATTCTGCCATTGGTTTATTTATGCAAAAGTAATTTGGTTTCCTTCTTTTTCATTTTTCATTTTCTTCTTTCCTTTCCATTTTGCAAGCAAGATTTCAATTCAGCAAGTAGCTTTTTCATTCGGTCATTAGTTTTCATTTAATCAAAAATTTCAATTCTGCAAAGTACTTTCCAAGTTTGAAAAAAATACAAAACAAAACCAAAAACATTTCCTGTCATGCCTCGTAGGAATAGGGATAACCTAGGGAAATTTTTGCCAAATACACCCACTGCATCAAACAACCAACCTTCCCTCTTCTTCGATGGCTATGAACTGGAGGAACCCTTAGGTGAGAAACCTGAAATGTTTGAATAACCTACAAGGGAAGAAGAAGAAGAACCAATTCCTACAGAATCAATGGTTGAAAAAAGAAATGATAGAGGGAATAGAGAGAGAGTTTAGGGTGCCTTTCCCATTAGGGAAACCAATGGGGACACTAAGATGAAAAATATAAGCCCCTATGCCCTACCTCATTTCCATGGCTTGACCATAGAAGACCCTGACACTTTCGTATTTGAGTTTGCTGTTATATTCTGAACCTATGACTATATAGATGATGACAAGAAGTTAAAACTATTTCCATCTACCCTCAAGGATGCGACATTATGCTGGTTCATGGGTTTACCTGGGGATAACATCACAACTTGGGCTCAGATGAAACATGTCATTAACAACAAATATCGAGACTACTGTCGGTTAAAGGATACTAAAGAGGAAATTTTCAGAATGAACATAGACAATGATGATTCCCTAGAGGATTACAAAGAAAGATTCCATCTTAGTTACAAAAGGGCCAGGTGCACGCTTGACCCCGAGCCACTAAAGTTGGTCCTACTTAGGGGAGTAAGGGAAGATCTTCTGGATACCCTACACTTGTTAGCAGGAGGAGATATCTACCAATTACCCTATGAGGATATCAAGGCTGTCTTTAGAAACCATTTTAGGGCAGTTAGGAAAAAGGGTAGGGGTAGTCAACCTATGGTCAATACATCCTCTTCCAAGTCATCCATCAAGGGTGAAATTGGAAACATGTTGGAAGATTTCAAAAGTGAGATGCTGCAAACCATTTCCTTGCAAATGGACACTATGCACATTAAGAGAAAGCAAGAGGAAGCAAAGAGAGCCTTGGCCTTTTTTTGTCCTAGATGCACCAGTAGGCATCCTAGGAATGAATGTCCATTGAATTCTATTGAAATTTGCTTAGTCTGTGAATAAAACCACTCCATAGACAAGTGCCCTTCTTTTCCTGGACTCAAAGCTATATATCAAGGTGATGAAGGGGTCACTGAGCAACTCTACTACATAAACCAAAGAAGACCTCATGGGCCTAGACCATACCAGCAGGGCATGCAAGGGTTGTCCCATGCATATTACAACCCCAACCAAACCACAAACATACCTTCTTAGGGACCCCCTACTCATCCTTCCTGGTCTACACCCCCTCCTTGGTCCTTTGCATCTCAGTATCACTCCCAGCCAGCCAGCTAGTCATTTCAACCTTATGCTCCGCCACAACCTCAGTGGAATGCACTGCCCCAGGGGTGGATGCCCCAATACAACAATGTTCCAAATTTATTGCCTCCACCACCTGCCCAACCACAGCTGCTACACTCTGCTCCAGCCAAGCAATCCTAGATGCCTACCCAACCAAATCCATACCAGAACAACAGACAGGCTCAACAAGTATACAATGGAGAGACATCATATCCAACTTATGCTGTAGAAATCTAGGAGATTAACTTGAGATCTGGGAGAGTTCTATCGGATAACCAACCTCCACCTCCACCTAGGGAGGTTGAGGAAGAAAAAGAGGAAATAATTCTTAAAGTGAATCGACCCTTTTCCGAGAGATTAACCCAACAACTCCAGCCTACCCCAAAAGAGATTGAACTTCTGGGAGAACTGAAAAATATATGTGTAAAGATTCACTTCTCCAAGCATTAAAAGATGTTCCTATTTATAATAAGTTTATTAAGGAGAGGTGCTTCAAGCATCTAGGGAGGCGAAGAAGGGATGCCTCTACCATTAATGTCATTGGACAGCTGTTCGACTTGATGCTGGGGTAGGTAATCTATCCAAAATATTTGGACCCTAGAAGCCCTGTAGTAGATGTGCACATCAATGGAAACATTGTCCCACACCGTTTGATAAATCTTGGGGCTACCATTAATGTGATGACCAAGGACCCATGCTCAAGCTCAACCTCCAAGGTTCATTGAGGAAGACTGCAACAGTTCTACAACTTGCAGACCTTCCACAATAACCCTTGAGGGGATTGTGGAGGATGTGATGGTCTCCTTTGGCTCTTGGGAGTACCCTGCATATTTATTAGTTCTCCAACCTAAGGCTAAGCTTATTGGTTACCCTCTCATCCTTGGGAGACCATGGTTGGCCACTACCAATGCTTACATTAGCTGCAAAGCTGGGAATATGGCCATCAAGAATGGGCATATTTCCAAGCGGTTAGTCCTATAACCTCCTACTCAACCATCTCTAGAGCATGATTTACCTTTATGGTTGGAGGAGGAGGAAGAAGATGAAGTTTATTCCACCCAACTTTATACTTTAGAAACAACCATTGGAGGAGGACAACAGGATGAGGATGATTTGATTGAACACATACTCTAAAGTCAAACTCCTAGTACATTGCCCTTAGAGGATGTAGTAAAGGAAACCCAGGACAATCATCCAATTGACCAATCCTTGGCCTATTCCAACCCCCTCTATGTCAAAACCATAGAATTCGGCCCTGAGAGAACCTTGAAAATCAATCCATCTCTTTTTGCTCTCCAAGAAGAGAAGTTATGCAACATGCTAAAGGAAAATCTAGAAGCCTTCACTTGGAGTTACAAAGAAATGAAGGGAGCACACCCCTCCGTGTGTACTCACCACATATACATAAATGAGGGTTACAAGCCGGTCCAACAACCCTAAATGAGGATGGATCCAGATCTTAAAGATATAGTCAAAGAAGAACTGCAGAAAATTCTAGATGCAAGATTCATTTACACTATCTCCAACAGTGAGTGGGTCTCTCCTTTGGTGTTAGTTCCAAAGAAAAATGCTAAGTGGAGAATTTTTGTCAATTACAGGGAGTTGAAAAAAGCCACAAAGAAGGACCATTTCCCTCTACCCTTCATTGACCAAGTGCTAGATGGCCTGGCAGGGAAAATATTTTTCTCTTTCCTAGATGGATTTAGCGGGTACAACCGAATCCAGATCAACCCGAAAGACCAGGATAAAAACACCTTCACTTGTCATTGGGGTACTTTTTCCTATAGGGTCCTTCCGTTTGGCCTATGCAATGCTTTTGCCACTTTCCAGAGAGCAGTTCTGAGTATTTTCCCCGAATTAGTCCATGATGCGGTGGAAATTTATATGGATGATTTTACACCTTATGGCTATGACTTTCAAGAGGCTCTATCCAACTTAGGCAAAGTATTGCACAAATGCATAGAAATGAACATGTCTCTCAGTCCCAAAAAATGTGAATTATTGATGACTGCAGGGACCGTGCTAGGTCATTCAATATCTTAGCAAGGACCATATGTGGACCCAAACAAAATAGCTATCATCCAAAGGGTCCCACCTCCTCAAAAGCAGAGAGATGTCTGAAGTTTCCTAGGGTTAGCTGGATACTACCGAAGGTTGATAAAAGACTTCAGCAAGTTGGCCTCTCCTTTATTTGGTTCGTTGGCTAAGGACTCTAAGTTTATATGGTCAAAACGTTGTCAAGAGGCCTTAGACACCCTAAAGGACAAGTTAACCGCTGCAATGATCCTTCGAGGCCCAAATTGGGCTCTCCCCTTTCATACTCATGTTGATGCCTCACACAAAGCCATAGGAGTAGCCCTACGTCAGATAGATGAAAAATTGCATTATGCTATCTACTTTATTAGTAAGAATCTGTCAAAGGCTGAACTGAATTACATAGTGAACACAAAGGAACTCTTGGCTATTGTGCATTCATTGAACAAATTTAGGCATTATATTATAGACTATCAAACATTTGTGCATATTTACCATGCTGCAATCAAATATTTAATGAATAAACGAGATGTGAATGCTCGGATTATAAGATGGTTTCTTTTATTACAACAGTTTGATCTAACTATTGTTGATAAACCTGGTAAGGAAAATGTTGTTGCAGAATTTTTGTCCAGATTAAATTTTCCTGCAGGTGAAGAAGGAATGGTTGATGACCAATTACCGGATGAGCACTTATTTGCTATTTCAATTCTCTTTCCATGGTTTGCCAATATAGCAAACTATTTGGTATCGACACAGTTCCCACGAAACTTGTCCTCCAAATAAAAGAGCAAGATAGTATGGAAGAGCACCCCCTTCACTTGCATTGGGGGAAATATCTTCAAATTTGGCCCAGATCAAATCTTGAGAAGGTGTGTCAGGGAGGGGGACGTCTTTGACATCCTTCTGACTTGTCATGATGGGCCTTATGGAGCTCACTTTGCAGAAAAGAGGAAAACATTCAAAGTATTACAAGCAGGCTATTATTGGCCCACTCTTCATCAGGATGTGAAAAGATATACTAGTCAGTGTGATTGGTGCCAATGGATGGGAAGGCCTACTCCAAGAGATGAAATGCCTCTACAGCCTCAAGTGACTTTTGAGCCATTTGACAAATGGGGCATGGACTTCATTGGGCGTATTGACCATCCTTCCAAGAAACAAAGTACATCATTGTGTGCACTGACTATTTGACTAAGTGGGCTGAAACCAAGGCAATTAAGGCAACAACAGAAGAGAAGATGGCTGAGTTCCTAAGGGAGAACGTATTCTACAAATTTCAGTACCCTAGAGAGCTGGTCACAGACCAAGGCAATTGGTTTACCTCCAACATGATTGAAGACTTTCTCAACCAGCACAAAATCAAGCATATAACCTCCACTCCCTATCATCCACAAGCTAATGGGCAAGTGGAGGTGACCAACACAGCATTGGAGGGCATTTGACCAAAGTGGTAAGCAACAGTAGGAAGGATTGGGCAGATAGACTAGTTGAGGCCACCTGGGCCTATAATACCACATGGAATACCACCATTGGATTCACACCCTATGAGCTAGTATATGGGAAAATGGCCTTGCTATCCATTTAATTTGAGTATAACACATTGATGATGCTAGCCCAACTAGATCTAGATCTCAACAGTGCACAAAAAGAGAGATTGTTCCAGTTGAATGGTTTGGATGAGTTCAGAATGAAGGCCCTCCTACATACAGAGGTAATTCAACTGTAGAGGAAGATCTGGCATGATAAGAACATCAAGGAAAAACAATTCCAAGAAGGTGATTGGGCTTTATTATATGATTCTAGGTATAAATAATTCAAGGGCAAGTTAAGGACAAGATGGCTAGGACCTTATGTTGTAGAAAGATGTCATGATAATGGTTCAGTGCATATCAGAACCATAGATGAAGAGGCCATTCCTTTACTTGATAATGGACATTTATTGAAAATCTACAAGAGAACTTTGTCAAGATAAGAGTTCATTGATGATATCAATAAAACAATGATGATAGTGGAGCAAGTTTCAGCTCCTGTCTCACAAAATCACTAAGAGAAAAAAGAAAAAAGAAAAAAGAAAAAAGAAAAAAGAAAAAAGAAGGGCCCAGGTGAAAACCTCCATGTGGCGCCTGAGTCCCACTATCGGGTTGAAAACCTCTTGGGGAGGCCCAATAGTGTCAAAAAAAAAAAAAAAAAATGAGAATAAAAAGATCCCTGGGTGAAAACCTCTCTTGAGGGGCCCAGGGCAAACAAGTAGGATGAAAACCTCTCAGAGGCAGCCTAGTGTTACGGATCCATTTGGGTACATCAATCCCAACTAACAGATCAGTATTATTAGGGCCCATCAACCCCTAATACAGTGGTTACATGCCCTAAAGAAGTCAACCACCAGAATGCCTAGCTTCCCAAGAAGTTCCATCACTGAAATCATCCAGAAATTGCATCTAAGAAGATTAGCATAGGTAGGCCTTCATTAGGGTGCGCTGCAGTGTAGCCAATACATTGTCAGTGTGCATTGCAGTGCACTTGGTCCCTCTTTGGCTTGTGCTGGGCAAATTTGAGTGAATTCGCATGAGGGTTTGAAAGATTCCTTATCCATTGGGTGCCTCTAGAAGTTTCTCAAGGCTATCCACTCCTTTGAGTTCGTATTTGGACGAGTAAGGGAGTTAGGGAACATCAATCCCTTTACCCCTTCCTCCATGGAACTGAATTCTAAGTTTGTGAGGGCATTCATTATCACCATTTATGGCATAACTTCCTTCATTCACCTATAAGAAGACCACTCATCTAAGTGATCAGGGGCTGGAAATTATTGAATTATAGGGAGATGTTGTTAGTATGAGACTTGAGTTGATTACAAGTGTTGTAATGATGTCAAAGTGTCTTGCATGTTGTGAGGAGAGGATGGGATTGAAATGGAGGAGTGATGCTGAATTAGGAAAATTGGGTTGTAACTCTTCCTTTTACTAGTAAAGTGTTCAAAGCTTTTTCCATATGCTTGTGTTATTCATTGATGCTTTCATATGTTTATCATGTACTTGATTCCATGTTATTTTTAATCAATAGATCATTATGGTATGCTTTGATCGGTTCTTGTTTCTATCTATCTGCAGGTACTTTTCAAGTGGCTTAAGTACGGGAAGGAGCGACAAAATCCTTCAAGGGAGACAAGGAACAAACAGAAGCTACAAGTAGGTTTCTTTGTTCTCTTATTTAATCTATTGCTTATAGAAGAGGTAGAGAATACTTTGAACTGTTGTTCTAGACTTAGCTACTAGTCTAGGGGTTTAAGCATTTATCCGTAGACACTAAAACTTCCCAAAACACCTAGTTGTTTTCAAAAAAAAAGAAAAAAAGAAAAAGAAAAGAGAAAAATCATGAAAATTTCTATTTTTGCAGGTCAGTAAGAAGGACAATCAGGAAGCAAAGGAGGATCACTAAGAGACCTATTTCACTCACATTTTATTTTTCCACTCATTTTCATTCATCACTCTACCATTTCTCTCATTTTTTCCATTCCTTTCCTTCAGTTTACAAGGCGACTGTGTTTTCTACAAGATCCCCTAAAAACCTACAGGATGATTTTGTAGGAATCACAGTGACCCAGAAATCCGACAAGAAGCGACCCTAAAGAAAAAATGACCTACTATGTCAAGAAAATAGCACCCCCTTCACCATCATTCCATCATCATACCTTACTCACTATCATTCCATCACCCCTGCATTCACCCTTAAGATAAAAATTAGTTTCAAATTTATTTTTGTAGTCTTCGAAAAGAAGGGAACCAGGGAGGAATAGAGAACATTGCCTGAGTATTCCTCATTCTCCACAATCCTGGTCTCTCTCTCCATCCATGTCACCATCCTCACAACCCCAGAAAAGTGTATGATCAAGAGTCTTGAGGGAGAAGCAGCTACAGGACATCCTGTAGCAGCCTATCCCACAAAATACAAATCATAGTAGTAGCAAGCCTCCATCATGATGATCCAAGGGCAGAAGGAGCACCAAAGCAGTAGTAACACCACCATATTGAACAAAAAGTACCTACACAAACAAAGGGATCATTAGAAAGCAACAAGAAGGGAAGAAGAGTAGCATGCAGCCAATACACACAACAAACACCTCTAGTCTTCAACAACTGCAGCAAGGTATTGGCACCACAGGTAATTAACCCGCTCGCTCTCTCATATGCATCATGTAGTCAAAAGAATGTAAAAGTTACGAGTAAGTTGGTTTATAAGTGAAAAGTTGGCCAGTTAACTTGTACACCTTTGCTTAGTCAACAAAGACAAAACATGATGTTCTCTCACATGTGGCAGCAGTCAACCCAAAATAGAGAAGGAGAAGGAAAAAGAAGTTAAAGCTATGGATTCATAAGGTGGGAGCTGATTACAAGGAGTGGGGAGTGATGAGGTGGTAGTGGGGATCAACGCTCCAAAAATGGAAACTTACCTCTGCTACCAGCCCACCACCTCACCCTGAATGACCATAAGAGGAAATAATCATCATCCCCATGCAGTCATGCATTCACTTCCTCGAGGCTCTCTCTCATAGGTCTCTCTCATACCCAGGCAACCTACTGAAAGAAAAGATCCATTGTTTTACTGCACAAGAATTCCTACAGGATTGCACAGGAATTCTGACAGGATCGTGCAGAGGAATTCCTATAAGATTGCATAGGAATTCCGACAGGATCGTGCATAGGAATTCCTACAGGATACACAGAGACAATCTATAGGATAGGTCAAGAGGATTTTAAAAAGGGAAATCTCGGGGGTTGACAACAACAAACATTATGAAGAGGTAGGCTTTGTAATTACATTCCTCTTTCCAAGTAAATTGATAGAAAAAATCCTCTAGTTTGAGTGAATTTGGTAGTTGTTCAAGAGAATTATCAACACAGTCATCTAAGTTTTTTACTTCTGCATTGTATCAACCATCTCATCTTCTCAAAACCTCACCAACCAAGATGACAAGAGGGTTTAATAAGAGGAGCCCACAAACATTATGAGAATCCAACAACACCCTCAGGTACTAGAAATCTTCACCAGGCATAATTGGATGGGGATTTTCAAAAAATTTAGGGGGTATGATGATGAGGTGGCCCAAGATTTTGTTCTCTCCCTCATTCCACTCACGAGAGTCCATGCCACTATTGTGGTAAGGGGACTCTCCCTAGAACTCACCCCTAAACTCATCAGCAGAGTTACCACACTTCCCTTAGGAATACCATGGAGGAAGGAAGACAAAGGAGATAGCCAAGTTGACAAAAGGAAATTCTTTTTAGAAGGGGAGGAACCCAATGAGGACAAAAATGGAGTAAGGAGAGAAAGTCTGCCATATCCCTAGAATGAGGTAAGCTACCAACTAATCAAATACATTTCATGTGAGGGTAGTTATAATGTGGTCTATGGCTATCATTTTAGGCTTGTTGAAGAATTGAGATTTGGAGCAGAAACACCCCCTCACCACAGGCTCAACATACCATAATTCCTATTGCAATCACTGATAGACTCAAGCATCAAAGTGTAAGAGAGAAATTCCCAACAGTTAGCTCACCATGGTTTAATTGGGATCCTTATAGAAGATGCCCTCAAAAACCTCAGAATTCCTATAACATGGTCAATTTTTAGAGACATGTAGGAAGACATCAAAGCTCTCACATATGATGTTAGTCCTACTATCAGTGAAGAGGAAGAGCAAGAGACTGAAGCAGAGGAAGAAGAAGTAGAGCAAGAAGAAGAAGAAATAGTAGGAGATGAACATGAGATGGATGAAGAAGGAGATGAAACAAAATAAAATGAGGAAGATGAAGAAGAAGAGGAGAAAGAGAAGGAGGATGATGAAGAAACAGAGGAGGATGTTAAGGAGGAATCTGATAAAGATCTTGAGGATCTACAAGAGGAAGAAGAAAGGAAGGACATAAGTGAAGAAATCAAGGGAATAGAGGGGATAGAAAACAAGGAGGAGTCACCTAGGGTGTCTCTAGAACTGACTGAGAGGGAGGCATTATCTGCTCTCACTGCTCTTAGCACCCCCATTAAGTAAAAATGAAAAAGACAGAGGCAGACCCCCTTATATTTCAGGATAAGGAAAAGCACAAGAATAAGACAGGGGAAACCAAAAACACCAACCACAATTCCCATTGTGATTGAAGTCTCCCCTAAACAAGAGGAGAAAATGCCTTCCCCTAAGTCTCCTATCACCCATGTGAGAAGGCCTATGACTAGATCAACCTCCTCCAAGGGAAAAGCAATCCTACAGGATACACAACAGAATCTACAAGAAGTAGAAGCAGTCCTATAGGATACTCTGCTGAACCTACAGGAGGCACAAAAATTGGAAAGGGACGTAGGAAAGCAACAAGAAACTAAAGAAGAGGACCTAGAGTCAAAAGAGCCTAGCCCCCAACCTAACCTTGACTCCTACTACAGGTTTATTGAAGGAGGTAGAGTCATACCTCAAAAATTTTCTATTCCATTGTTCTTCGAGCTTGAGAAGGAGAGAGCTAGAACTCACCGGTGGATGCAAATCGCCAAATCAAAGGGGGTGGAAGACATTGGGAACATGGAGGAGAAGCTCAAGGAGATGGGCAGAGAGATAAGTTGCTTGAGAGACAAAGAGGCCATAATGAAAAATCAACTAGAAAAAAGACTGCATGGTTGAGAGGACAATTGCAGGAAAGAGAGAATCAATTGGCATGTATGGCTAGTCTCTCTTTGGAAGCAATCCAATGTAGGATGCTAGCTAAATCTTATACCCTATACCTCAAGGAACAGTGGCTACAATTCCAGATCAAGACCCTATCACAAAGAGGCACCATGCCATTTCAGGACTACAGGCAGTTCATTGATCTTTGTGATCATAACACACTAGAAGATAGGGCCAATATGGCTGAGTTTTATTTGCACAACATGGCCTTAAAAAACATGAATGTATGGGACCCTAATGCCAAGCTAGGAGATTTACAGTTGATGGCTTTGGCATCATGTATGAACCAAGAGGAGTCAAGGGCTGTAAAGATGAAGAAGATATTGGCAAGAGAGAAAACTGAACCTCTTATGATCAGAGCTGAATAGTCAGATCCCATGGCCCTCATCAGTACCCATAATTTTATTGAAAATGATCCTCATCTTGCACCTAGATATCTTTCTGCCCAAGAGAAAGCAATTTCACATTTTGAGGACATGTTCAGGCTATTAGGGGATGATATCATACATGCTTGCCTAAGGAGATGGAACACATTGCCATACAACTTAAAGGTAAAAGAGTGCCACTCTCCTCAATGATTGAGAGAAGCACTAAACAGGACACCCATGTACAAGAAATATATGAAAAGGCAGAAAGTCAATTGGATTGGCCTGAAACTTAGTCCACCACTACTCTTAGGAATGCTAGAAGGAAGGAAGGAAGAAGAAGAAAGGATGCAGTGGGAGTAGGTAGAAAGGAAAGCAGGCTTCTATGAACAAGAAGAGGAAACCACAACAGAGGCATGGGATGTCAGGGAGGCCACTATAACTATGAAGGATATGGATATTGATTGAGTTTCTCAGAGGATGAGCATCACTTTCAGTAGGGGGGTGATGATGAGCCTCATCATTGGGTAATTATATGGGCCTTAATTCACCTCCTAGCTTAGTCAAACCAACTTTTCTCACAACTTCTTACATGATTTTGATTATATTTTATTTATGAGATGATTTAGAGTTAGATATTATGCCTAGTGGACTAATATGCATTGAATGCAGGATTGCAGGAGAAATTCAAGGAATTTTTTGCAAATACTAATGTTAAAACTCGAATGGGACAAGGGAGAGGAATTGTAGGAGGTAAATCCTATTCATTTTCTTATCCCCCATTAAAATATTCCTCCATCCATCACACCAGCTCGGAGTGCAAGCAACCAAGCCATGAAGATTAGAAGGTAGCCGAGCATGTGAGAGACAAAGAGCTATTTTATCTCGAGTTCAGGAGCTGAGCCTCCCTGATTTTAAGGAAGTCATTGGGGTCTTCAGTTGTATAAGTAGAGAGGCCTAGAGCCTCATTAGGATTCCTATTTTTGTTGTAAAACTCTAAGCTATTTTCGAGCTCCAAACTTGTGAAAGTTTTATTGATGTAATATGATGTTTTAGTAATAAGAATGGGTTTTGTTTTGAGCCAGCACTGAGTTAATTCAGAGGGTTGAAGCTCTTGGGTTAGGGTCCAACCCTAGCAGCCAAGGCTCCTCTTTCTTGTATATGTATGTCTAGTGTAGTTTCATAGCTTCATTGCTAATTTTCTTTTAGATGCATTTCCATTGCAAGTAGTGTATATTGGATTGGTTGTTTATTAGTTTGATTCCATTTGTGCCTTACTTCAGTAGTAGGTTAGTGTTGGCATTATGACACAGATTTGGCACTATGACACAGGTGTTTTCGTTGATGGCAACTCATTCAAATGACAGATCACAGTTCAGACACACAGATTGAAGAAAGAGAGGTATACGCAAGTTCCCCATTGACCAAGCCACGTGTACACGTGGGTTAGCAGACCAAAAGGAGCGTATATAGTACACACACACTTTCACAAAGGGAAAGGCGTGTACATGTTGGAAAACTAAGTTTTGGTCCATGGTATTGGTCCAAGGTATCTGATCTGAAGTGTTGACCCCAAGTATTTGGTCCAAGGTATTGGTCTTAAGTGGTTTTGGTCCATGGTATTGAGTAAGGCCTAAGATTATAAAAGGAGGAGAAGATCATTAGGCAAAGTCACTCAAGTATTGAATATCTAATGAAGAGCAAGATATAGAATACATGTTATTGGGTTATGGTGCATAGCTGGATCTAAATCAAGGATGAACCTTAGTGCTTGATGAAGGATAAGATATAATGATGGGTCAAGGTCTTAAGGCTTGAAGTGAAGTATCTTTGTGTGATTTTGATCTTTTATCTGAATAAATGGTGCATGTTGTAGTCTATAAAAAGGGTGATCTGGGTATAATTGAAGTCTGGAATTGTTGTAAAGATTAAATCATCATTTACATATTTGTACGTAGGTTCACTTTAGAAAAGGTGTGTATACACGCTGGTTCTTCATATCAAAACAACGTATACATCTTAAATTTGATTTGCAGATTTGTACGCAGGTTTGCCTTGAGAAAAGTGCATATGCACACAGGTTCAACACATTTAAGTAGCGTATACCTCATAAAATATGCTTTAGCTACTTCTGTTTGCTATTGTAGTGTTCTGGGTTTTGTTTACTGTGTTCTGGTTACTGTATTCTGGTTACTGTATTCTAGTTACAACATTCTAAAAAGTGATTGATTGATTCAGTTGTGGTTGGTGCAAAGGCGTTTGGTTGATGTAGATATATTTGATGTTTGAATGACGTTATTAATGGATCCAGTCTAAAAATTTATGAAATGTGGTCCCTGGAAGAAAAGAGAAGGTTGTAGCCTTCTGTAGGCCAGCACCTACATACTAGAAAACATATCAGCTAGTACAAGAGCTAGGGGGTTGTAGCTCCCTCTTAGGAGAAGCTGGATAACAAGAGAAGGTTGTAGCCTTCTGCAGGTAGAAGCCTGCGTACTGGTATAAGACTGCACCAATACAAAAATTGTAAAAAGAAGTTTCTTATTAAAAAGAAGATAGAGACGATTGTAGCAGGTGGTTTTCACCCACATTGGGTTTCCACCTTATATCTTGTGTTCATGTGTGTGATTGTCTGTTTTGTTTTTACTGCACCTAGTTACTATTTATATGGTTCCGATGCACAAATTAAAGATCAACGAATGATGAATTAACTGAATCACGAGTTTGCAGGATATACACTAGTTGCCTTAAATACAGTTGGGTATACACGCAAGTTCCATTAACTGAAGTAGCGTATATGAATTTGATTATGGAAATGAAATATTATTGACTTGCTAATACTGATTCACCCCCCCGCCCCTCTCAGTATTATTTCCAACATTTGGAATCAGAGCAATTCCTTCAGAAGAAGCTTGATCGCTTGAAGGAAGATCTATCATCATAAGTAACTACGAAAGAGAGGGATCCATTAGACCACCAATCTTTGATGGGAGCAACTTCGTTTATTGGAAGGTAAGAACCACAACCTATCTTCAATCTCTTTGAACAAATGTATGGGAAATCATGGAAGGAGGATATACATTTCCATCGACAATTCCTACAAATACAACAGGTAAAAAGCAATATTAAACCAATGCCAAGGTTGTCAATACATTATTGGGGAGTCTGTCACAATAAGAATTTGTCAAAGTTATGTAGCTCACAACCACCAAAGAAATATGGGACAAGATCGTTCTAAGCTATGAAGGAGACAATTAGGTAAAATGCGCAAAACTGCAAACTCTCAGAATTCAATATGAAACTCTCAAAATGCACAATGATGAAAGTTTAGCTAGTTACTTCTTACATATAGATGAGATTATTAATTGCATGAAGAACTTGGGTGAAGAGATAAAAGAAGTTACTTTAGTTGAAAAGGTTTTAAGATCCTTGTCTACTAAGTTTGAATCAAAAGTATCTGCAATAGAAGAAAAGCAGGATCTTTAGACTATTACTATGACACAGCTGCACATAATCTTAACTGCTTTCGAAATGAGAAAAGGAGGTCCATCAGATATGAGAGAAGCCGCATTCAAAGCTTCAAGAAGAGAAGAAATCAATGAATCAAGACATATTTCATAAGGAGAGGAAGAAGCAAACTTTGTTAAGAACCTTCAACGGGGTTTCCAAAGATTCAGAGGTAAACTACCTTTCAAATGTTTTGCTTGTGGAAGAGTCGGTCATTATGTTGCCAAATGTCCTCATAAAGATAAGCTTGATAAAGGTAAGGAATCAACAAAATGGAATAGGAAACAAAGTGTAAGTAAGAAGAGCTACTATATACATGAAGATAGCGATGGTCTATCAAATAGTGAAGAAGATGAAAATAGTAATGAATATAGACTTCTGATGGCTTTTGAAGATGATGATTTCTTGGATGATTTAGATGAAGATGACCTTTATGAAGAAATATCTAAACTCAAAATCTGTTTAGAAGAAAAGAATATGATTATAGATACTCTGACATTCCAACTTGCTGAAAGAGAAAAACACAATGAAAAACTAGAATGTGAAATTGTGGGTCTAAGAAAGGATATTGAGAAAACAAAAGCTCTCAATCTTAGATTTGCTAAAGGATCAGAAACCTTAAATGAAATTATCAAAGTGCAGTGTTCTCCTCTGATAAAGAAAGGTCTTGGATATACTGAAGAAGCATCCCAAGGACAGAAGCCGTCAACCTCCACTAAAAGCTATCTTGATGCAGCAAAGAGCAGTGAACAATTTGACAATTGACAACAATGGCATAAAGCAGATCACCAGGTAAATCAGGCTCAATTTACTTCAAGGATGAACAGAGGCTACAACCAACCTTAGGTAAATCATACTCAATCTGTTTCAAGAATGAATATCAATAGCAACTACAATCACCAAGTCAATATATTCTCAATGTGTTTCTTACAAGACCATCATGACTGGAGAAGCACAAAATCAAAGGAATGTGACGGGGATCATGAAACGGACCTACAATAACGTTTCTCTTCTTGAAAATGAAATAGAATGCTCTATTTGCAACAACTTCAATCATGAAGAATATGAATGCAGGAGTAAATTTCGGCAAACATTTCAGAAGGAGCAAACTTCATTAAATCGCAAAATATGGAGAAAGAAAGAACTGCAAATAGGATGATGTGGTATAGCCTTTTATACAGAAGGATAAGAAAACCAGTCGTAGATCGATAGTGGATGCTCAAAACACATTACAAGTGATAAATAAAAACTTTAGTCATATAATGCCTTAGAAAAGGAAAAGAAGGTCTCATTTGGAAATGACAATCCTACTGTCATAAAAGGTAAAGGTTCTGTTCTCTTAAAAGAAAAAGTTAAAGCTGGGAATGTTATGTATGTTGATGGTCTAAAGCATAACATGTTGAGTGTCAGTCAAATGTGTGATCAAGGAAATGAAGTAGTATTTCGATCAAATGGATGTGTTGTTTGTGATCTTGATATAGGAGAAACCGTGATCAAAGGTATAAGAACTCGAAACAACTTATACATACTCAAGGGAGGACAACAACAATTCTATCTAAGCAAAAATGATGAAAACTAGCTATGGAATAGAAGATTGGGGCATCTAAGATTCTCTCAAATAAGAAAAGCATGCAGATTCCAGGTTGTTCGTGATCTTCTTGATATCTGTTGGCATTATGATGCATGTGTTGTACTTGATGGCAACCCACTCATAGAAGAACATCTCACTTAGTTATAACTAGATGAATCTTCAGAAGAGATATCAGATGTGACTGAATGCATGGGATGCATGACAGCTCAAAGGAATCAGATGATAGTTCTAAGTATGACAAGTTATCTTTGCCATCAAGTCCAAAGGGGGAGATTGTTGGCATTATGAGACAAGTGTTGTTCTTGATGGAAAATCACACAGATGACAAATCATAGTGTAGGAGGTCAGCAGCAAGGAATTGATGATCAGTCTACAAGAATGAAGAGAAAATATATATACGCAGGTTCACTTTAACAAAGCCATGTATACACGTAGGTTGGACGTGCCCAAGACGCATATGCGTATACAAGGAAAAGCGCGTATGCGTGCCCAAGACGCGTATACGTATGCATATGTAAGGAAAAGCGCGTATATGTTGGAGAAATTACTTTTGGTCCATGGTAATTAGTCCTTGGTATTTGAACCTATGACTTTGGACCGTAGTATGTCGTCAGATGTGTTGATCCCTAGTATTGGGTCCATGGTATTGATTTGTTATGGTTTTGGACCGTGGTATTGTAAAAGGCCTAAGACTATAAAAGGAGAAGAAGATCATTAGGCAAGGGGATGGAAAAATACTTGAATATCTAATATAGTATGAGGTCCAGTATGCAGGATATGAGTTATGATGCATTGCTTGATCTAAGCTAAGGAGCGATCTCACTGGTTGATGGAGAACAAGATCTAAAGATAGATCAGGATCAAATGGTTTGAAATGAACTATCTCTATATGGCTGATTATGCTTGTTCTAGATCTATATACTGACGCATGTAATGTTCTGAACTGGGTATAACTTAAGTTTGAAATAGCTGCAAGTCATGATTGATTATTTATAGATCTGTACGCGGGTTGGCTTTGGTAAAAGCGCGTATGTACGCGGGTTTGGTTCGTCCAAGTAGCGTATACCATTTGAGCTATGATTTTTGATGATACAGTTGGTTCTGAATATTGTTGCAGAGTTTAATGTTTTGCTCTGTGTTCTGGTGACTGCTTTTGTTGACAAGGTTTCAGTGTTTCAGTATTGGGTGTTTCAGAGATTGATTATGCTAGTGTTTGTATGCTTCAATGATATTGATGGGTCTAGTATGAAAATTGGATGAAATGTGGCCTTCAGATATAGAGTTGTGCTTCAGTGTATCCAGTCTGAAAATTGATGAAACGTGGTACCTGGAGGAAGAAAGAGAAGGTTGTAGCCTTCGGTAGGTCGGCACCTATGTACTAGTACACCAGCTAGTACAAGAGAAAAGGGGGTTGTAGCTCCCTTCCAGGAGGGGCTGGAGAACGAGAGAAGGTTGTAGCCTTCTGCAGGTAGAAGCCTATGTACTGGTACAAGTCTGCACTAGTACAAAATTATTGTAAAAAGAATTTCTTATTAAAGAAGATTGAAACAACTTGCAGTAGGTGGTTTTCACCCACATTGGGTTTCCACCTTATATCATGGTGTTCATGTGTGCTTCTTGTGTGTGATGATATGTTCTGTTTTACTGCTTCTGTCTACTTTTCATATGGTCAATGAAGTTCTGATGCATTATCTAAAGATTAACATATAATGGATTATCTGAATCATAAGTATTCTAGATATACGCTAGTTGCATTAGACACAGTCGCGTATACACGCGGGTTCACCTAACTGAAGTAGCGTATATGTATCTAAGCATGGAAATGAAAAAAGTTTTACTGATTTGATAATACTGATTCACCCCCCTCTCAGTATTATTTCCAACAATATCAACATCCCAGAAAATACAATATGCAAATCATGTCAATTTGGTAAGCAAACTAGAGCACACTTCCCTGAAAAGGAAGGATCAGCTAGTAAGCCTCTTGAACTTGTTCATACTGATTTATGTGGACCATCAAGGAAAAAGTCACCTCGTGGAGAGGAATACTTTATATTGTTCATTGATGATTTTTCCAGAATGTGTTGGATAAGGCTTCTAAAGCATAATGATGAAGCATTTGAAAAATTCAAATCTTTCAAAGCCTTGGTTGAAAATGAATCAGATCGCAAAATAAAATGACTCAGATCTGGTCGAGGAGGGGAATTTACCTCGGATGAATTCTTTGACTTTTGTGAAGAACATGGAATAAAAAGGCAAATTACTCGTGCTATGCTAGATGAGTCTGGAACTCCTGCAACCTTCTGGGGTGAAGCTACATTTGCTACAGTTACTATTCTCAACCAAGCAAATGTTTGGGTAAATAGCACTCAAAATCCATATGAACTTTGGTATGGTAAGAGTCCTACTGTAAAATACTTCAAAGTTTTTGGAAGCAAATGTTACATCAAAAGGACTGATGAAAAACTTGGCAAGTTTGAACCCAGAGCAGATGAAGGCATTCTCCTTGGTTACTCTTCCCGAAGTAAAGGATATAAGTGTTATAATAAAAGACTTCGGAAAATTATTGAAAGTATTGATGTTGTGGTTTATGAAGTATGCGAAAATCAAAAGCAGGTAAAATCCGAAGATTGTAGAGAAGATGAGGATTATCCTCCCACATCAAATCAGACTAATTCTGAAGAAGAAACCCATGAAGCACCAGAAGAATAGATAATGACAGAAGAAAAGACTCCATCCAGGTATGTTTAGAAAAATCATCCAGAGACTCAAATTTTGGGACAGAAAGAGGCAGGTGTGCAGACAAGAAGAACTATTATAGAAGCTTCAAGCTATCTAGCATTGCTTTCCTCCATCGAACCTTAAAAGGTAAATGAAGCATGTAAAGATGAATGTTGGGTCAAGGAAATGAATGAAGAACTTGAGCAAATTGAAAAGAATAATACTTGGGAATTAGTTCCTAGACCCCATGATAAGAATATCATAGGAACCAAATGGATATTCAAAAACAAGCTAAATGAAAATGGAGAAGTTATTAGAAACAAGGCCAGACTTGTTTGTAAAGGATATGCTCAACAAGGACTTATAGATTTTGAAGAAACTTTTGCACCTGTTGCTAGACTTGAAGCCATAAGAATGTTCCTTGCTCTTTCTAGTTTTCAAAAATTCAAAGTATACCAAATGGACGTAAAAGCGGCCTTTCTTAATGGAAAATTAGAAGAAGTATATATTGAGCAACTAGATGGATTCATCCTTGGAAATGATGCAAAACTTGTATGCAGACTCAGAAAGGCTCTCTATGGTCTAAAACAAGCTCCAAGGGCCTGGTATTATCATCTTGACAAATACCTCCATCAACAAGGTTTTTCAAAAGGATCAGCTGATAGTAATCTATATACAAAGATTGACAATAATAAATTGCTAATACTTGTTGTGTATGTTGATGATATCATTTTTGGTAGTAATGAAGAAGCCATGAGTCGGATTTTTTCTTCGGTAATGTAGTAAGAATTTGAAATGTCCTTGCTTGGTGAGCTTACATATTTTCTTGGTCTACAAGTTCAACAAAATAAAGATGGTATTTTTCTGTCACAAACCAAATATCTCAAGCAAATCTTGAAAAAATATGGCATGGAAGATTCTAAACCAATATGTACCCCAATGGTAATAGGATGCAGTCTCAGCTCAAATGATGAATCAGTAGAAGTACATCAAGCAACCTACAGATCCATGATTGGCAGTCTACTTTATCTAATAGGTACCCGACCAGACATCATGCATGTAGTGGGAATAGTTGGAAGATTCCAAGCAAATCCAAAGGAATCACACCTCTAGGCAGTCAAAAGAATTTTCAAATATCTTCAAGGAACACAAAATTTTGGTTTATGGTTTCCTAGAGATATAGATCTTACTCTTCATGCATATACAGATGCAGATTGGGCAGGAAGCGTTGATGACAGAAAAAGCACTAGTGGTGGTGCATTCTATATGGGTTCCAGAATAGTGTCACTCAAAGGATACTAAAGAGGAAATTTTTGGGATGACCATAGGCAATGATGAATCCCTAGAGGATTATGAAGAAAGATTCCAACTTAGTTACAAAAGGGCTAGGTGCACACTTGACCCTGAGTCACTAAAGCTGGTCTTGCTTAAGGGAGTAAGGGAAGATCTTCTGGATACCCTACACTTGTTAGCACGAGGAGATATCTACCAATTACCCTATGAGGATATCAAGCCTGTCTTTAGAAACCATTTTAGGGCAGCTAGGAAAAAGGGTAGGGGTAGGCAACCTATGGTCAGTACATCCTCTTCCAACTCATCCATCAAGGGTGAAATTGGAAACATGCTGGAAGATTTCAAAAGTGAGATGTTACAAACCCTTGCCTTGCAAATGGACAGTATGCACATTAAGAGAAAGCAAGAGGAAGCAGAGAGAGCCTTGGCGATTTTTTGTCCTAGATGCACGAGGAGGCATCCTAGGAATGAATGTCCATTGAATTCTATTGAAATTTGCTTAGTCTGTGAAGAAAACCACTCCATAGACAAGTGCCCTTGTTTGCTTGGACTTAAAGCTATATATCAAGGAGCTGAAGGAGTCACTGAGTAGCTCTGCTACATAAACCAAAGGAGACCTCATGGGCCTAGACCATACCAGCAGGGCATGCAAGGGTTGTCCCATGCATATTACAATCCCAACCAAACCACAAACATACCTTCTTGGGGACCCCATGCTCATCCTTCCTAGTCTACACCCCCTCCTTGGTCCTTTGCATCTCAGTATCACTCCCAGCCAACCAGCCGTTCATTTCAACCTTATGCTTTGCCACAACCTCAGTGGAATGCACCGCCCTAGGGGTGGAGGCCCCAATACAACAATGTTCCAAATTTATTACCTCCACCACCTGCCCAACCACAGCTGCTAAACTTTGCTGCACCCAAGAAATCCAGATGCCTACCCAACCAAATCCAAACCCCAACTATAGACAAACTCAACAAGTATATAGTGGAGAGACATCATATCCAACTTATGCTGTGGAAATCTAGGAGATTAACTTGAGATTTGGGAGAGTTCTTCCGGATAACCAACCTTCACCTCCACCTAGGGAGGTTGGGGAAGAAAGAGAGGAAATCATTCTTAAAGTGAATCCACCCTTTCCCAAGAGATTAATCCAACAACTCCAGCCTACCCCAGAAGAGATTGAACTTTTGGGATAATTGAAAAATCTACGTGTAAGGATTCACTTCTCCAAGCAATAAAAGATGTTCCTATTTACGATAAGCTTATTAAGGACAAGTGCTTCAAGCATCCAAGGAGGTGAAGAAGGGATGCCCCTACCATTAATGTCATTGGACAACTGTCTGACTTGATGTTGGTGTAGGTAATCTGTCCAAAATATTTGGACCTTGGAAGCCCTGTAGTAGATGTGCACATCAATGGAACCATTGTCCCACACAGTTTGATTGATCTTGGTGTTGCCATTAATGTGATGACCAAGGACACCATGCTCAAGATCAACCTCCAAGGTTCATTGAGGAAGACCACAAAAGTTCTGTAACTTGTAGACCGCTCCACAGTAACCCTTTAGGGGATTGTGGAGGATGTAATGGTCTCCTTTGACTCTTAGGAGTGCCCTGCATATTTCTTAGTTCTCCAATCTAAGGCTAAGCTTATTGGTTACCCTCCCATCCTTGGGAGACCATGGTTGGTCACTACCAATGCTTACATTAGCTGTAGAGCTGGGAATATGATCATCAAGAATGGGCATATGTCCAGGCAGTTAGTCCTATAACCTCCTACTCAACCTCTCTAAAGCATGATTTACCTTTATGGTTGGAGGAGGAGGAAGAAGATGAAATTTATTCCACCCAACATTATACTTTAGAAACAACCATGGGAGGAGGACAAAAGGAGGAGGATGATTTGATTGAACACATACTCCAATGTCAAACTCCCAGTACATTGCCCTTAGAAGATGTAGTAAAGGAAACCCAGGACAATCATCCAATTTCCATATGCTTGGCCTATTCCAACCCCTTTCATGTCAAAACCATAGAATTCGGCCCTGAGAGAACCTTGAAAATCAATCCATCTCTTTCTGCTCTCCAAGAAGAGAAGTTATGCAACATGTTAAAGGAAAACTTAGAAGCCTTCACTTGGAGTTACAAAGAAATGAAGGGAGTACACCCCTTAGTGTGTACTCACCAAATATACATAAATGAGGGTTGCAAGCCGGTCTGGCAACCCTAAAGGAGGATGAATCTAGCTCTTAAAGATATAGTTAAAGAAGAATTGCAAACACTACTAGATGCAGGATTCATTTACCCTATCTCCAACAGTGAGTGGGTCTCTCCTTTGGTGTTAGTTCCAAAGAAAAATTGTAAGTGGAGAATTTGTGTCGATTACAGGGAGTTGAACAAAGCCACAAAGAAGGACCATTTCCCTCTACCCTTCATTGACCAAGTGCTAGATGGCCTGGTAGGGAAAAGATTTTTCTCCTTTCTAGATGGATTCAGCGGGTGCAACCAAATCCAGATAAACCTGGAAGACCTGGATAAAACCACCTTCACTTGTCATTGGGTACTTTTGCCTATAGGGTCCTTCCATTTGGCCTATGCAATGCTCCTGCCACTTTCCAGAGAGCAGTTCTGAGTATTTTCCCCGAATTAGTCCATGATGCGGTGGAAATTTATATGGATGATTTTACACCTTATGGCTATGATTTTCAAGAGGCTCTGTCCAACCTAGGCAAAGTATTGCACAAATGCATTGAAATGAACATGTCTCTTAGTCCCAAAAAATGTGAATTATTGATGACTGTAGGGACTATGCTAGGTCATTCAATATCTTAGCAAGGACTGTAGGTGGACCCAAACAAAATAGCTATCATCCAAAGGGTCCCACCTCCTCAAAAGCAGAGAGATGTCAAAAGTTTCCTAGGGTTAGCTGGATACTATCGAAGGTTGATAAAAGACTTCAGCAAGTCGGTCTCTCCTTTATTTGGTTCGTTGGCTAAGGACTCTAAGTTTATATGGTCAAAAAGCTGTCAAGATGTGTTAGACACCCTAAAGGACAAGTTAACCACTGCAACGATCCTCCGAGACCCAAATTGGTCCCTCCCCTTTCATGTTCATGCTGATGTCTCACACAAAGCCATATGAGTAGCCCTATTTCAGATAGATGAAAAATTGCCTTATGATATCTACTTCATCAGTAAGAATCTGTCAAAGGCTGAACTAAATTACATAGTGAACAAAAATGAGCTCTTGGCTATTGTGCATTCATTGAACAAATTCGGGCATTATAGTACAGACTATCAAACATTTGTGCATACTGACCATGCTGCAATCAAATATTTAATTAATAAACGAGATGTGAATGCTCAGATTATAAGATGGTTACTTTTATTACAATAGTTTGATCTAACTATTGTTGATAAGCCTGGTAAGGAAAATGTTGTTGCAGACTTTTTGTCCAGATTAAATTTTCCTGCAGGTGAAGAAGGAATGGTTGATGACCAATTACTAAACGAGCACTTATTTGCTATTTCAATTCTCTCTCCATGGTTTGCTAATATAGCAAACTATTTGGTATTGACACAGTTCCCACCGAACTTTTCCTCCAAATAAAAGAGCAAATAGTATGGAAGAGGGCCCCATTAACTTGGATTGGGGGAAATCTCTTCAAACTTGGCCCAGATCGAATCTTGAGAAGCTGTGTCAGGGAGGAGGAAGCCTTTGACATCCTTCTGACTTGTCATTATGGGCCTTGTGGAGGTCACTTTGCAGCAAAGATGACAACATTCAAAGTGTTACAAACAGGCTATTATTGGCCCACTCTTCATCAGGATGTGAAAATATATACTAGTCAGTATGATCGGTGCCAAAGGATGGGAAGGCCTACTCCAAGAGATGAAATGCCTCTACAGCCTCAAGTGACTTTTGAGCCATTTGACAAATGGGGCATGGACTTCATTAGGCCTATTGACCCTCCTTCCAAGAAACAAAAGTACATCATTGTGTGCACTGACTATTTGACTAAGTGGACTAAAAACGAGGCAATTAAGGCAACAACAAAGGAGAAGGTGGCTGAGTTCCTAAGGGAGAATATATTCTACAAATTTGGGTACCCTAGAGAGCTGGTCATAGACCAAGGCAGCCAGGTTACCTCCAACATGATTGAAGGCTTGCTCAGCCAGCACAAGATCAAGCTTAGAACCTCCACTCCCTATCATCCACAAGCTAATTGATCTGAAAATCACTCGTGAGTGACCTCAGTTAATTAATGAATGAATGAAGGTATTACAGACTCATGTGCTGGTGTGTGTCTATGCTATCTTAGGCAGCGGATCGATAAGATTGCAAAATACATAGACATGGGAAAATGGAAAATAGCAAGAGAAACACAGTAAGCAAATACAAGAACACAACAAATTAATAGGGAGTTCACGCAATCCTCCTGGGCTACATCTCGGTGGCCTTCTTTTATTGTGTCTTAAAGTAGAGTTTTTACAATGAGGAGCTCAAATTGAGTCTTCCAAAACAGAGGATGCTCAGTAGGGTGGTTCTTGGATTCCCCAAGCCACTAGAGTGCATAGACTCTTTCTTACTAAGTCTCGACTTCAACTGGTCTTGATGGGATGAGTCCAATTTGGTACTTAGTTCCTGACATATATCCTCACACGGATTGCTTGAACCTCTAAAGCCTTCTGTCTGATAGATGTTGCCTTAGCTCTGCAGGTCAGCTCGGCTCTTTGTGTCTGCTTCTATCTCTTCTGTCTCCTTCTCCACTGTTCTCTTCTTTCTGACAGTGTGTTTTTCCTTCCCCTCCTATTTCTGACAGTCTATTCATGGCTTAAAGCTAATACGTCTCATGACTATTCGTTTCCTCTTCTACCCCTTCGGATCGCCTGGTGTTGTTCGCTTGGAGTTCCCTGCCTCTGTGTCATTGCCATTGTGTAACGTCTCACATGGAAGTGGCCACTTGTCCTCCCACAAACTGCGCCAGCTCTTCCTCAAACGGTTCAGTATTTCGGTTACTCTGTGTAATAATTCATCTACTAGCTCAGTGGTTAAATCAAACTTTAGACTTTTATATGCCATTGCTTAATTCTCCCTCTAGATCCGGCTTCCAATCAGGTGCATCCTCCGCCATTAGATCTAGAGCCCCCGGATCCTACGGTGTTCACTCTTATCGCATGGTTAACTTGCTAGGATGTTAGCCCATGATGAGAGGCAGTTTTCTCTCTAATCCGCCAAACACGCATCGTTCGTTGTATGGCATCACTGGGTCTCTTGACAATTCCGCTTACCGCCCAACATGCCTCCAATATTCCGTCGGTTTTGGGGCATGGGACCCACCTTTCGCTTTAGCACTTTTCCCATAGTTTTTGGCTTTTCCTCGAGGCCTTTCCATTTCGAGGGGTTTTTCCCAGCAATGCGCGGTGCTAATCGCGCATCAGAAATGACCTTCGTTTTCTGATCCAGACTTCCTAACTGCTAGTTTGCGTCCTGCATGGTCTCCATGGGCCTTGGTCAGCATGCTTTGACTGAGGTCTTCGTCGTTTCTTGCTACCTACAAATTGCCACTGTCGAGAGGTATTCCTGATAGCTCATTGTTCACAAGTTTGAAGTTTGACCTGATTTGATACAGTCATAGAACTCTAATAATTTTCATGGATCTAATTTGGATCACGGCCTTCCCACTGAAAAAGCTTTTGGACCACCAACAGTTGGTTTTCAAGCATCAACTAAGTGAGGGTACAATTGTCTCACTTGTCCAATCTCTATCCACTTTGCACTGCTCTGCTTTGAACCTTTGAAACCAACTCAGAGGTACGCAACATCTCCCCTGTGCGTCGTCCTTACCTTTCTATCTAGAACTGTGTCTTCCTGCAATTCATTAAGATATTCAGGTAACAGGTCATCAATAGAAGGCAATTGACTTTTCTCTTCGGGATCCTTAATTAGTGAAGGTTCAAATAGTCTCAAGAAATATGCATTTATGACTGAGTAGATTGCATGTAAGTTGGTAGATCAAGGCGAAAACCATTCTCACCAATTTTCTCAAGTATCTTGAAAGGTCCATACCTGATAGGCTTTAGCTTTTTATCTTCACCTTACATTCTGTCCTTGTTGATATACAGCCAGCCCTAGTCACCAACTTGGAAACTATGCTCCATCCGATGCTTGTCACGCCTAGCCTTGTATTTGGCTGGTCTCTTTTCCAGCTGTTCCTGTATTGCCTGGTGGATCTCTTGGATTTATTCAATGAACCTAGTTGCCCTGTCCACATCGCTGTGTCCCTCAACTGTGGTGTCTTTACTAAAGACAAAATCTAAAGGAGACCTTGGTGTGAAACCAAAACAGGTCTCAAAAGGAGATCTTTGTGTAGAGGAATGTTTTCTCTGTTGTAAGCATGCTGCACATAACACAAATGTTCATCCCAAAGCTTAGGATGCTTGCTGCAATATCCTCTGAGCAACTGGATCACTGTCCTGTTAACTACTTCTATTTGGCCATCAGTTTGTGGATGAAAAGCTGTGCTTTTCTTCAGTTGGTTGTCCATCAGTTCCCACAGACTTGACCAAAACTTTCCCACAAATCGGGTGTCTCGATCAGATACAATGGAAGTGGGTAATCTAAAATGAACCCATACATGTTGAAAGAAAAATTTTGCAGTTTGTTCAGCTGTAATCTGTTTATTACAAGGTATCAAAATACACATTTTGCTGAACCTATCCACAACAACATACAAATAATCATGACCTTTCCTAGATTTAGGTAGTCCTCCAACAAAATCCATGGAAACACTTTTCCAAGGGTGAGAAGGAATTGGCAATGGAGTGTACAAGCCTAGTTTTCTATTGCTGGGCTTGCTTTTAGCACACATAGTACACCCTCTTACATATCTAGAAACTGTTTCATTCATTTTTGGCCAATAGCAAAATCTTTGCAGCTACGCATCTGTTTTACTTACCCTAAAGTGACCTGATATTAGAGAAGTGTGTGCTTCTCGAATTATGTTTACTCTTTCAGTTTGTGGAATGCATAGCTTCCCACAATGATATGAACATGAACCAGTCCTTTACATGATAATCCAATTCTTCTATTCATTTTCCTTGACTTAAAGTTGCATATACATCTTTAAAGTCTATATCTTGAGCATATTGTTCAATGTAACTCTCATGTAACACAGAATTATGCTTAAGTATAGTAGATGCATTTATAATGGGTCTAGATAACATATCTGCAACTGTAGTGTGTATGCCCTTCTTATATCTGATGACCAAATGAAATTGTTGTAGAAAACCCATCCATCTATAGTGTCTTGATTGCTGCAACTTAGTTTGGGAGTGTAGATATTGAAGTGGTTGATGATTAGTATGTATTACTATCTCTTTGCCCATTAAGTAATGTTTCCACATTTTCACACTCTGTACTAATGCATACAATTCTTTATTATATGTAGGATAGTTAACTACTGCAGAATTAAATGCCTTAGAATGATAACATATGGGTTTACCATGCTGTGTCAACACTGCTCCCATGGCATAGTCACTAGCATCCGTTTGGATCTCAAATAGTCTTTGAAGATCAGGCAGTGCTAATACAGGTGCTGTAATAATCTTTTCTTTCAAGGTGTCAAAGGCTTTCTGCTATTTTCCTCCCCACTGAAACACCTTGTTCAATCATGTTAAACAATGTAAGGGAGTTGCAATTAAGGAGAAGTTAGAAATGAACTTTCTCCAATATTGTGTTACTCCTAAGAAGCTTTTAACTTCTATAGCAGATTTGGGTTTAGGCCAGTTCATAATGAATGCCACTTTAGAGGGATCTATCTTCAATTCACCACCCCCTACTATATGTCCCAAATAATTCAGAGATGTTTTGCCAAATTCACATTTTGAGAGTTTAACATAAAGGTTTTTCTCTTTTCAGAACATCTAGTGTTTGCTTAACATGCTTTAAATGTTCTTCCCATGTTTTTCTAAATATCAGAATGTCGTCCAGATACACAATAAAAAAATCATCAAGAAAAGGTCTGAGTAGATTGCTCATTAGTATCATGAAAGTAGCAGGAGCATTAGTTAAGCCAAAAGGCATAACTAGCCACTCATACAATCCCTACTTTGTTTTCAATGCAGTCTTCCATGCATCTTGTTCTGCAACTCTGACTTGATGGTATCCACCATGCAAGTCTAACTTGGAAAAATAAACAGCTTCTTTCAATTGATCTAAAAGATCATCTATGCAAGGAAGGGGATAATGGTTTTTGATTGTTATCTTATTCAGTGCTCAGTAATCAATGCACATTCTCCATGAGCCGTCTTTCTTTCTCATCAAGACGATTGATGACCCCCATGGTGATGTGCTAGGTCTGTTGAACCCTTTCTCGAGCAACTCTTGCACCTACTTCTTGATTTCAGCATTCTCTAAAGCGAACAACCTGTACATTCCAATGTTAGGCAATGGAGCATCTTGCTACAAAATAATATCATGCACTATTTCCTTTTTGGGTGGCAGACCTTTAGGTTCTTGAAACAAGATATCATACTCTGAAACAACTTTTTCTAAATCAGCTTGTTGTTTAGCATTACAGCCCTCAAATACATTGGTTTTATCAGGTTTCTTTTCCTTTACAACCATCAATAAAAATTGTTTACGTGAATTTATAATTCCTTTCATCTGCCCTGAGTTTATGAGCGTGTAATTATTCTTGAGCTTATGAGCTCTTACAAAGTATTTGATTCCATCTTTAACGAGTAGATACTTGTTCTCAGCTCTATAGAAAATAACTTTTTTGTCATACAAGTAAGGACTTCCTAAAACAATTCCACATATATCCAAAGGAATTATGTCTAACTCAACCTCATCTACAAATGCTGATCCAAAAGAAAACTTGAGTTTACATTGTCTAGTCACTTGTAGTTGTGCTTTATCATTCAACCATCCTAATGGGTATGGTTTCTTGTGAGGTTTAGTTTCTAATCCCAATTTCTTTACAATTGCTTCAGAAATCAAATTTACTTGTGAGCCACTATCAAACAAAGTATCGATCTTTTGATGTTTGGAAATAACTCGAATATGGAAAAGCTCATGCCTTTTTCTCTCATTTTCTTCATCAGTAGTAGATTGTGCAGAATTACTAGTAGATGCTTCAGAATTCTTACCTCTTATACCTGTGGCTGCAATAGTTGTTTCATCTCCTGAGTCTGAACCCAAATCTTTCTGAATAGCTACATCAGTCTTCTTCTTCTTGTCCTTGAACTTCTTATGTCTCAGCTCCGGATGTAGAATCCAACAGTGCTCATCATCATGCCCATCCTTCTTACAGTGAGTGCATGAAGACTTGCTCTTTTGTGCAGTGTTAGACTTCCTTGCTTTCCATTTTTGTTTTCTTTTCTCCTTATTCTTGCTTGCAGTGGGTTGGGATGATCCCCCAACTTCTAGACTTCCATTATTTCCTCTAGCTTCTAGATGAGTAGCTTGAACAGATACCTCATCTATACTAGTGGGATTAAACATGAGGATAGTGTGCCTCATGTAGTTGTGTAGACCACCAATGTACTTCAACAGAGTCTCAGGTGAGTCTAATGAGATTCCTAGAATCAAGGCTCACTTTCTGAATTCTTGGGTGTATCCTTGTACACTTTACCCTTTCAACTATTGAAGAGTTTTCCAGCTCATCATGGTTTGTGTTGGCCCTCAGTTTTGGTCTATTTTTGCTTAAGGAAACTTACTTAATCCTTATATTTTCCATCCATTTTCCATCACATCCATCTCATTTTGATGTATTTTATGCATATTTAGGGGTTTAATTTTAATTTTTCAATTTCTAGAAGTTTTTATGAAAGGTGAGTTTCAAGTGCAATTTTGGACTGAATCAGAAATTCCCGTAATAGCTATGTGGATGACATATTTGCAGGACACTTGGTCTCGAGCTGGATGCATGAATGGAAAGCTTGGGAACTAGGACTAAGCTAACGCCTCTTGGTTCGTTAAAATAAGCTTTATTAGACCCGGTTAAGGCTGGTCAACCATGATTAGTCACCAGAAAATCCCTAGGAAATAGGGAAGTTTTGAGATTTTATGGGATTGACCATATTTCTTGGAATGAATTGGATGAGTTCGACTTAGATAGGTAGATATGAGTAGATATGAGTGTTAGAGATAATATAGATCAGTTTGTTTCACAAAGCATCTATTTAAAGCCAAGACTTTGATGGCTTATGTATGTAATTTATATGTAACTTTTGTATAGTTTTATGCTAAGACACTTTGGAGTTTGAAGCCAATTTGAAGAACCTGTTTCATTTCAATTTGTTGTTCATGCTTGGTTGATTTACTACTGAAGTTGTTGTAGCTGAGATTTCTTCAAGTGTGCAAGGCAAGGGTGGAGGGCCCCCACACCAAGCTAAGTGCACTTCTTGGTTCAATTTTCATAGTTTTCATAAACTAGTTCTTGTTTCAAATGTATTTAGAGGTGTGATCATTGCTAAATGAATATTGGTTTAATTCTAATTTACATATGAAGGGACACACAGGAATTTAAGTTAAATTCCCCTTATATTTGATCTTGAACTAAAACTGAATTGCATTCTCCATTTCTTATTTGAAGTTATTTCTGCATTTCTAGTTTGAAGCAATGGTGATTGTGATATAGTAGGATTGTGAAGAAGGAAAATCTGGACCTCCTTAGTTAGGAGCCTCTTCTTTTACATCTTCTGCATCATAAACCATTGTTAATTAGTGCTCTTAGATTTATCTCCATGAAAGTAGTATTGTAGGGAAGGACAACCTGGTTCTCCTAAGTTAGGAGCCTCTTCCCTCATATATTACATAAATGAATTGGAAATTGTTAAAATAGGTCTATATTTGTAATATGTACTTCTTTAAATCTCCAAACTTTATCTTCTAAACTTGATTATATATGATGTCCATATATTGTGGATTTGCCTCCAAGTTTTACAAATTCAGATTGATAATTAAATACTTGTGTTAATTTAGTCAATAAATTAGCCCAACATTTTGGCGCCATTGCCGGGGAGGCAATTATCATCATAGTCAAATAGAAGATAAACAAAAAACTAAAATTTAGTTAAGATACATTTCTCTTAGTTATGTTTCTTTATGCCTAGAAATAGAGATCCTAAAAGTAGATTCCCCCAACAAAACCCCCAACAAAAAAATAAAATAAAAAAACTACAAAATCCATTTTCAACAACAAGATCTAAAAAATGATGTTAAAGAATAGGCTACAACACTACTCCATTCTTCAACATTCTTTCTCATCAAATCTTTATGATCAAATAAATTTTCATGTCCAAACATTCATTAAAGTATATTTTTCAAATTTGGATATGAGTTTACTTATGATCTTGTTACGAAAATGGATGCACTGGAAATTCTCTTATACTTTAGAGAATGAATTACTTTTCTAAAATAGAATAGGATAGAATAGAATAAATAAACTAGTCAAATGAATTCACAATAAGACTTCTATAATAAATTTGTTTCAAACAATTTCTTCAAATCATTGTTCAATATTCATTTGAAAGGACTACATGGCAAAATGTAGTAAGAACAAACCTATTTTGGGCAACCATATAGGATCATTCCGAAATAATGTTTTTTTACATATCACTTGAAATCTAGTTTTGGAATCCATTTTGAAGTTTTCAATTTATATCACAAATAAAAATGTGATCAAAATCAAAACTAGGTCTCAAGTGAAATGTTGAGGACAAAGTTAGTACAACCCATATTTGAGGTGTCTAATGGAAACATTTTTTATCTGAAATTCATAGGGAAGATAGCCCTTGGAATCTAGTTTCAAAATCAATTTTAATCACTTCAATTAGGTATCATATGAAAAATTTATTCTTGAAATACTAACTGCTTGTCGAAAAATCTGCATGGTGACAATTCTAGGTCTTGACTGTTCATTGGCATATTTGACATACCAAATCATCTTCTTTTCAAAACCTGTTTACATGGGAGATATATATTCAATTCTAGTTTAAGACACAATTTTAATCATCCCATTTGGAGGTGAAATGAAAAAGTTATGCCACATTTAGTGACTACATGTCTTCAAAATAGTATAGTAAAACTCTGCCTCCTAGGCCTGTTCATCACTAATTTTGTGATATCAAGCCTAAGAATTTTTAAAACCTATTTCTATTGGAAAGACAAAAATGAATCTACTTTAATCTCCAAGTGGAATTACATTGATCCGATCTTTATTGAAGAAGTTACACTTCAAATAGTGACTATTTGTCTAGTTAAAAATTAACAAGCAACTGTATCAAACATGGCACTCCTTATAATTTTTACCATATCATTTTAAACCATTTTGAAAATCCATTTATATAAGAGGTATCCATATTAATTCAATTCAACTTGGATTTGGAATCACTCTAATTGAATATAAAACAAATATTTTGTAAACAAAATACTGCTAGGAGGTCTAGGCTGGGCACCATTCCTCAAGGGGTAAATAAATGCATTTTGTTTGTATATCATCTTTAGACTTGTTTTCTAAGCAATGATTGTCATGATTCACATGTTTATTGGAAGAAGAGATACTGTACACCTCTCTTCCTCCATCATCTAATGTTGTATTGCAGGAAAATGCTATGTTTTTGCAGGTCATAGGAAGAATGAAGGAGTGAACTCCATGGATGAAGTAATTTTCAAAGTCAAATTCATATTATAAAATGTGAATACAAATTTTCAAGTCAAAGAAAAGTGAAAATTCACTAGATATTGAGTTCATTCAATGAAACTCAAACTCTTGAAGCTTTCTCTTAGATGCTGACCACCAACATCAACAAACCCTACAACATGATCGAGATCAAGGCAAAAATGACATGAAGCTAATCATCAAAAGAAGCAGTCAAGTTCTGTACCATGTCAAGTCACATCAATCTCCAGAGAAGCCTTTCATAAGCTATATTGTTCATGATTTCATCCATCATCCATATTGTATGTTAAACTCCGCGACCATGCATGTTGAAGTACAGACTTATTATCTATCCATTTACTCCTAAATCATGACTTCAATATAACCTATTTTCATAAGCTTTTCATACTTCCCTACTCCATTACACCCCACCTCCATCTAGAAAAGGAAAAAATAAAAAAATATATAGAAAAAGATAAAAAATAATAAAGGAGTTTGGCTGTGAAAATCCACGAAAGTGGCACAATACAAACTCGAATTCTTATAGGAAAACCAACTTGTTTGGCCAATATGAATTCTCTATTTTGTTTTACCATTTTTTCAGTTTGAGTTTGCAGGAATCATCCTCCAGAATAAACAATACTTGTGGACAAGTCTTCCCATCAGCAAGGGGGAAGGTCGCAAAAGAAACTTAATTGTGCAGCTGAATTGACGACGGAACTTGTCTTGTTGGTAGTTGGGACCTGAAATATTTTTGAAATCAATAGCAATTGGGACCTGAAATGTTAGAAAAAAATGTATATATTGCATAAAAATGTACATGACAGAAGGGACCTGAGTTATTATGAATCAATTTCAGAGGGACCTGAATGACATCAACAATCAATGGACCAGAATCAATGAAGGATGCTAGAACAAGAAGCATAAATAAGCTCTATGTTTCTATCTATCTACGATATTCAAACAAGACAACTTCATCCAGTATTGTTAAAGAACAACAACATTCATCCAATACTATCAGGGAAGTACAAGTATAGTAAGTGCACAATTTTGCTCTTGTAAATTCAATTTTTTGTAGAAATTTTTAGACTTTGTTAAAATTGAGTTAATACCTAAATGCATTCATTACATTTTCCTCATCCTATACCCATTCTCTTAGACCTAATCCTATATTTATATCCTATTCATTCCATAACCCTAACATTCCATAACCTTAACCCGGATGTGGGTGATCTTACTTAGTGTTTAATGGTATTTATGAAGCAGCCATGCGTAGCCGGCAGCTGGCAGGTGGACAAGAGCGAACCTAAGGTTATTTATCAGCGCGAGGTGAAAGGACTTCAATGTCATTTATTTCAAATGCAGTCCCAAGGTACGCAGATGGGAGATATTCTGATGGCGAGCCAGGGTCAGATGGCATTCACCCTGGTCCTTTTATGGTCGCCTGATGCGAGCCCGCTCTCAGGGGAAGTTGCATTTTCTTGGTCGTATGCGCTTGAGGTTTGTTGCAGGGGCTGTTTCTGGTCATCTTGCTATCGGGAGAAGCTGCCTTGTCCTCAGGCGAAGCCGCCTTGGAATTCCCTTAGGCTGTTTAAAGCAGTCGGTAAGGGATCCAATTCTAACTTCACCTTTTGTGTTGGGCTTCTCAGACCTGTCTGTGTTTCATATTTTGTTTCCATACCTGATGTAGTCGACTGGGTTGAGAGCTGGGCTCACACAGCTGCGGATAAGCATTATCGGGTTGTCGAGTCTTTCGCTGGTGGGTTCAGAGTTTGTGTCTTGCCCTTTTCTGTTTGGTCTTCATTCTGGGCTCCCACCAGCTCTCAGTCTTTGTCATATCAACCCCTGTCTTCGGGCTCGTTTGTCACGCAACAACATTTGCATATGGCTCCTCGTCAAAGGGGAATTCCCAGACGTGGGCGCAATTCAGGTCTCCAGGGAGGGTCGGGAGGACGAGGCAGCCCTGCTCCTCGTCACATATCACCACTAGCCATAGCCTCGCCTTCCTCGCCGACCTCTGAAGAGTCTGGTCCCTCAATAAATAACTCGGTGCAATCAGCCAGATTCAAATTTGAAAGCAGGTTAAACAAACCGCTAATCTCAGCTTTGGTCACTGTCATCTTCTCGGAGGAAGATGAGGAGCTCGTCAGCTTGGAGGCAGCTTCTAAGGAACAATCGCCTTCTCCAACGGTCAATTCGTCACAGAGCCGGCTGGAGGAAGATACCCCAAATGCTCCTTCAGGGGGGAGGGAAGGGAATTCTCAGGACATGGAAATAATTGCGCGGGCCTCTTCTCAGGAGAATACCATGGAAGGTGAGCCAGCTAACACTTATGCAAATATACTGTATCTCAAGCTTCCTCCGGGAGGAAATTCAATGGAGGTCGAAGATGGAGTGGAGGTTACTTGGGAGCGCGCCCCGGACAAGGACAATGAACAAGGGACTGGTGACCCCAAGTAAGTGTCAGTACAGTGCTTGCAGCATCAGGGTAGCTACTCTGTTTTGGTTTTCCAATTTTCTTGGTTTAGTTTCAGGATGTTTGGCAACGAATCTCTCCAACTTGCGGCCAACCATATGTAAAGATTTTGCAAATTTGGCTAAAGCCCAGCTATCAGTCATGTTCTCCTCTTTGTAATCTGGCTATTAGCCCAATTTTCAGTCCTGTAAGGTTTATTTCTGGTTCCATCTAAGTCTGTTCTAGTTCTTTAGGCAATGTTCAACGTTCTTCAAAACAGAAGGAACAACCAGTTTTGTAAAGATTTCTTGACAGAGAGATGGCTACGACACTCTCAGGGGTTTAATCCTCTTTGTACATATTTTTTCATTTTTTAATATTAATAGCATAGTCTTTACTCAAAAAAAAAAGAAAAAAAAAAAGACATTCCATAACCTTAAAATTATTCTAAATTTACCTATGTACATCGTATATTCATTTCATTTCATAACCCTAACCCTAAGTACACAACTTTAAGTACTTTTCCTTCAAGAAAAAAGAGATTAAAAGATGCAATGGTACCTGCACAAACAATTCAAACTTTAGACATGGAGACAATTTTAAACATGACCTAGGTGATCATTCTAAAATTATGAGAAATATTTCAAAAGGAAATATATGCGCATTTTTGAAAGGAAGTAAGAAAGATAATACAACATTATATGCGCATTTTTGAAAGGAAGTAAGAAAGATAATACAACATTATATGCGCATTTTTAATGAAAATACAACAAAGACATGTCTTAAACATTATATGCGATTTTTGAAATGTATTAAATATAATATTTTTGCGCATAACCAAAGTGGCAAACAAGGAAATGATTTCATATAATTATAAAATAGGCTTGCAACAATATTATTTCATAGTATGGCGCCGATAGCAGGGTTCAAAGTCTAATGAGATTGAAGTCATGAATGTGGCATGAACGCAAATGGAGCTATGATGTGTTGGTAGGGCCGTAAACAGTATCATAAACTTGCATGGCTGATGGGTTCAAATAGTTCAACGGATGTTGTGTTGGCCAGGCCGTGAACAATATAGAAGGACAGCCAGACCCGCATAAAGACAAACCTATAATTAAATGGGAATTTGAATGATGAAAGCAGCCTGGAGCATAATAATATCACGGTAGTGTGAGTTGATATGGAAGACATCCACGAATGGATTGGAGGACGACTACAAATGCATCAAATGTAAGCCAAGATATATAAGCTGAGCTAAAATCATAATAAAAAAATTTGAATTCAAATGCATAAATAATTTCGATTTAGTATGCAATTTGATGGTCAATGCACGACATCTGGTTAAAGGACATCAAAGAAAAATGGTCAAACACATTTTTAAAACAATAGAGAAACGCCTGTACGTTTAACAAGTGAGAGCTCTGCCATTTTTAAACAACAGACTTCAAAATCCTGAATTTTCTTTGCCATCACAGCCGTTTGAGGCTCATGAAAGACGGTAGATGCATTTGGCAAGCAGTTGAGAGAAGCAAAACGTTTTGACAGCGGAGGAGAGGATAAAAATAGCTGAGTCCATGTAGAGATAAGTAGGTAAATAGCGTCAGCTGGTTGCCCTGAATCTCGTGGGAAATTTCAGGTAAGACAAGATTTGATTTGCTTCTATTTTGAAGAAAATCGTAGAGGTAAAGTCAGGATTACAATCACCAAATTGTTTTTAAGAACTACTTGTCATTTAAACGTTTATATATTTGTTTATGCCACCAGTCAGCACGCTAAGGCGTTGAAATGAAGGTTGAGGAGATATGGGTAATGAAGAGCGCCATTAAACAGTCCACGAGTTTAGCAACTAGCCAAGTAAACGCCAAAAACTCATCATGATTCCAGAAAATTATAAATGTAAGGGTTAGATAAACTGACAGTGAGTTAATGGAGTGAAGAATAAACGGCCATGCATTAAAGAAAAAAATTTGTTCATAAGTGTAATCGCATGAACTAAGGATTTGAGTGAAGCATGTAATTTGTATAACACAAACAGTTAATTACACCTATGCGTAAATGATGCATGAAAATGTGTAAATAAAACAGAGTATTTGGGTCTGTATTGCATGTTTTTAATATAGAAATAGAGCAGGGGTTTGTATGAGTTATTCAACAAGGAACAGAGGAGTTTTTTTTAAGGTGCTATTACAACCAGGGCAAAGTTGAAAATGAATATTATATTTATATTATTATTATTATTTTATTTTTTATTATTTTTTTTATTTTTTTTATTTATTTATTTATTATTAATTATTTATTTATTTCTTTTTTCAGTTATATACAGGGCTGAAGATTAGGCTTGCATGAAGATTTGTACAGAGAATAGTGAATGAAAAATTATGTTGGCTTTGCATTGATTGTGCTTGTTCTGGAAAGTATTTATTTATTTCAACTTGTTGCCACATCAGATTGAGTTAGTAGAAGTTTATAGTTTATAAATCTTTAGATCGATTCAGCTGTCCAAGCGATTCTGCGTTCGAATTGTGCTGTCGTTTTTCATTTTGGCGAGAAGCGGGGATTTGGCCGTAACACAGTTCCGCCTGAGTAAGGACAACTGGCCTTGAAGCCTTTTCTAAAATTCTCCTGGGAGAGCTTTTATTTTGTTTAATCGCAGCTTTAAAGTGAAGAATTCTACTAATTTCGGATCTGGAATAGTGCTGATATTTTTTTTGTTTTGTTGGTATCTCACACAGTGAAATTCTTCCAAATCAGTTTTTAAAGTGCAGAGGACTCCTTTTTAAAACCAGAACAGAGGAATATTGAAGAAGTTTTCAAAAGAAGAATATTTTTTTTTTTTTCAAAGACCAGGTAAGCCATTTGCCATGATATATCCATGAATAAACAAACAAAATACAGAAATTGAAGGTAAAGAAAAATCGATTTCAGTGTTGGAATAAAATGTTGTGGCAAAGAAAAATTGATTTCATTGCTAGAGATGGATTGTTGGTAAAGGAAAAAAATCAATTTACTCCAAGATTTTGATTTCTCAAGAAGCAGCAAACACCTGTGCAGTCAAAGATAGAAGGAAACGAGTCAACTGCCAGTGGAGGTAACAGATAAGGAATCAGGGACCATATCTTCTAAAAAATTCGAAATTGCTAAGAAGCCATTATTTTTCGTTTTTTTTTTTGAGCAAACTAGAATGAAATTTGAAAAAAAAAAACATGGGTTTTCTTCAGAATGAGCCTAATTAGGCTCTGCATGGATAGTTTTCTCAAATTCATTTCTATTTGGGATATTTTTATGGTTCTTTTTACCCCTATTTTGCAGATTGCGTGGGTAAAACAATGGCTAAATTGAAAGTGAATGCCTAGTCATAAAAAAATTGGCTTCTTTTAGTGAGATGTAGGAGCAACTAAATATTGGATCCTTTGAGTAAAATTGTTGATATTGCTAATTTGAGAGGGACATGAATCCTGTGTCAGAATGTATTGCAAAATTCAAGTTTTATTTGTTGTCTTATTTGAAGCTGCTCATCTAGAATGATATATTGGCATTTTATCATCAGAGGAGGAATAAAGTACAGTTTTTGAATTTGTATGTTGATGGTGAAACCTCATCACACATTGGAGACATTCTTGTTCCCATCACTCTAGAATACATAGCCCAAGCCATAATTTTTCCACTGATAGGTAAAGAATGTCATCTACAAGAAAAGAGAAGAAGTACATGAAGGCACATATATCCTTTTACAGGTAGAGAAAGCTTCATCTTCAAGGGTCAGAGCCATAGGTACATTAGCAGGCTAGTCAGCATATAGAAGTAAAATGTCAAAAGGAAGAAGCAAGCATGAGGACATGCTTGAAGATCAGCAAGAGGGAGATGTTGGCCCTCAGTTTTGGTCTATTTTTGCTTAAGGAAACTTACTTAATCCTTATATTTTCCATCCATTTTCCATCACATCCATCTCATTTTGATGTATTTTATGCATATTCAGGTGTTTAATTTTAATTTTTCAATTTCTAGAAGTTTTTATGAAAAGTGAGTTTCAAGTGCAATTTTGGACTGAATCAGAAATTCCCGTAATAGATATGTGGATGAAATATTTGCATGACAGTTGGGCTCGAGCTGGATGCATGAATGGAAAGCTTGGGAACTAGGACTGAGCTAACTCCACTTGGTTTGGTCAAAACAAGCTATATTAGGCCCGGTCAAGGCTGGTCAAACATGACTAGTCACCAGAAAATCCCTAGGAAATAGGGCAGTTTTGAGATTTTATGGGATTGACCATATTTCTTGGGATGAATTGGATGAGTTCGACTTGGATAGGTGGATATGAGTAGATATGAGTGTTAGAGATAATATAGATCAGTTTGTTTCATTAAACCTCTATTTAAAGCCAAGACTTTGATGGCTTATGTATTAATTTATATTAAACTTTTGTATAGTTTTATGTTGAGACACTTTGAGTTTGAAGCCAATTTGAAGAACCTGTTTCATTTCAATTTGTTGTTCATGCTGGTTGATTTACTGAAGTTGCTGTAGCTGAGATTTTCTTCAAGTGTGCAAGGCAAGGGTGGAGGGCCCCACACCAAGCTAAGTGCACTTCTTGGTTCAATTTTCATAGTTTTCATAGATTAGTTCTTGTTTCAAATGTATTTAGATGTGTGATCATTGCTGAATGAATATTGGTTTAATTCTAATCTACATATGAAGGGACACACAGGAATTTAAGTTAAATTCCCATTCTATTTGATCTTGAACTAAAACTGAATTTCATTCTCCAGTTCTTATTTGAAGTTATTTCTGCATTTCTGGTTTGAAGCAATGGTGATTGTGATATAGTAGGATTGTGAAGAAGGACAATTTGGACCTCCTTAGTTAGGAGCCTCTTCTTTTACATCTTCTACATCATAAAACATTGTTAATTAGTGCTCTTAGATTTATCTTCATGAAAGTAGTATTGTATGGAAGGACAACTTGGTTCTCCTAAGTTAGGAGCCTCTTCCCTCATATATTACATAAATGAACTGGAAATTGTTAAAATAGGTCTATATTTGTAATATGTACTTCTTTAAATCTTCAAACTTTATCTTCTAAACTTGATTATATCTGATGTCCATATATTGTGGATTTTCCTCCAAGCTTTACAAACCCAGATTGATAATTAAATACTTGTGTTAATTTAGTCAATAAATTAGCCCAACAGCTTGCTGCATGTAGGCCAATGGATAGAACTGCTTTTTGATTACAGAAACAAATTCACTCCAGATAGAAATGGTCTTACCATGTGTTTTCATGTCAGCTTGGGTCTTGCCTTCCCACAAAACTAAGGCAGTGCCTCCAAGGTGTAGGCTTGCTAGCGGAATCTTGCTCTTGTTTGAGTCGATACTCTGCACTCTGCAATAAACATCAATTTGTCTAAACCAATTGTCTAGCTTTTCTGCATTCAACTCTCCATCATATATAGGTAAACCAAATTTAACATCTAGTTGAATCAAAGATGCCTTCCTTTTGTGTTTAGGGCTATTAGGAGGTGTGAGAAAGCTTTCTTCTTTCCCTTTGCCTTTTGGGTGGTCATGGAGGAGAGACTCATCTTCTCCTTTGTCTTGTTTGGAGCCTGATGAATCTTCATCTTTATGTTTTCTAAAGTCATTATACATTTCCTCTACCATGGACCTTAGGGCTAGGAAGCTATCTAAGAATTGAGGGTCTGGCCCCACAGAACCTTCCTCTGACATTGTCCTCCGAGTATAGACTCTCCCAATTTCAGGATTAGTTTTGACCAACTCTCCTTCTCCTAATTTGAGCTTTGATCTAGTTAGCATTCAACAGCTAAATCCAACACGAGCTTGTCTAACCTTAACAACCTAGAGCTCTGATACCACTTTATCTGAAAATCACTTGTGAGTGACCTCAGTTAATTAATGAATGAATGAAGGTATTACAGACTCATGTGCTGGTGTGTGTCTATGTTATCTTAGGCAACGGATCGATAATATTTCAAAATACATAGACATGGGAAAATGGAAAACAGTAAGAGAAACACAGTAAGTAAATACAAGAACATAACAAATTAATAAGGAGTTTACCCAATCCTCCTGGGCTACGTCTCCGGTCCAGTTTTCAGTGGTAACCTTCTTTTATTGTATCTTAAAGTAGAGTTTTTACAACGAGGAGCTCAAATTGAGTCTCCTAAAACAGAGGATGCTCAGTAGGGTGGTTCTTGGATTCCCTAAGCCACTAGAGTGCGCAGACTCTTTCTTACTAAGTCTCGACTTCAACTGGTCTTGATGGGAGGAGTCCAATTTGGTACTCAGTTCTCGACAGATATCCTCACAGGGATTGCTTGAACCTCTCAAGCCTTCTGTCTGCTCGATGTTAGCTTAGCTTTGCAGGTCATTTCGACTCTCTGTGTCTACTTCTTTCTCCTTCTTCACTATTCTCTTCTTTCTGACATTTTGTTTTTCCTTCCTCTCCTCTTTCTGACAGTCTGTTCATGGCTTAAAGCCAATACGTCTCATGACTGTTCATTTCCTCTTCTGCCCCTTCAGATCGCCTGCTACTGTTTGCTTGGAGTTCCCCGCCTTTGCGTCATCACCACTATGTAACATCTCACAAGGAAGTGGCCACTTGTCCTCCCACGAACTGTGCCAGCTCTTCCTCAAACAGTTTGGTATTTTGGTTACTCTGTGTAATAGTTCATTTGCCAGCTCAGTGGTCAAATTGGACTTCAGAATTTTATATGTCGTCGCTTGATTCTCCCTCGAGATCCGGATTTCCATCGAGTGCATCCTCCGCCGTTATATCTAGAGCCCCTAGATCCTACGATGTTCGTTCTTGTCGTGTGGTTAACTTACTGTGACGTTAGCCTGTGATGAGAGGCAGTTTTCTCTCTCATCCGTCGGACACGTGTTGTTCGTTGTATGGCATCATTGGGTCTCCTAACAATTTCGCTTACTGCCCAACATGCCTCCGATATTCCGTCAGTTTTGGGGCGGGGGACCCGCCTTTCACTTTAGCACTTTTCCCACAGTTTTTGGCTTTTCCTTATGACTGAGCACTCGGGGCCTTTCCATTTCGAGGAGCAACACTAATCACGCATCAGAAACAACCTTCGTTTTCTGATCCAGACTTCCTAACTGCTAGATTGCGTCCTGCGTGGTCTCCATGGGCCTCGGTTAGCACGCTTTGACCGAGGTCCTTGTCGTTCCTTGCTGGCTACAAACTACCACTGTCTAGTGGTCTTCTTGATAGCTCATTGTTCACAAGTTTGAAGTCTATCTTGATTTGATACAGTCATAAAACTCTAATAATTTTCATGGATCCAATTCGGATCACTAATGGGCAAGTGGAGGTGACCAACACAGCATTGGAGGGCATTTGACCAAAGTGGTAAGCAGCAGCAGGAAGGATTGGGCAGATAGACTAGTTGAGGCCACCTGGGCCTATAATACCACATGGAAGACCACCATTGGATTCACACCCTATGAGCTAGTCTATGGGAAAAAGGCTTTGCTGTCCATTAAATTTGAGTATAACACATTGAGGATGGCAGCCCAACTAGATCTAGATCTTAGCAGTGCACAAAAAGAGAGATTGTTCCAGTTGAATGGTTTGGATGAGTTCAGAATGAAGGCCCTCCTACATACAAAGGTAATTCAACTGTAGAGGAAGATCTAGCATGATAAGAACATCAAGGAAAAGCAATTCCAAGAAGGTGATTGGGCTCTGTTATATGATTCTAGGTATAAATAATTCAAGGGGAAGTTAAGGACAAGATGGCTAGGACCTTATGTTGTAGAAAGATGCCATGATAATGGTTCAGTGCATATCAGAACCATAGATGAAGAGGCCATTCCTTTACTTGTTAATGGACACTGATTGAAAATCTACAAGAGAACTTTGTCAAGACAAGAGTTCATTGATGATATCAATAAAACAATGATGATAGTGGAGAAAGTTTCAACTCCTGTCTCACAAAATCACTAAGAGAAAAAAGAAAAAAGAAAAAAGAAAAAATAACGGCTCAGGTGAAAACCTCCATGTGGCGCCTAAGTCTCACTATCGGTTTGAAAACCTCTTGGGGAGGCCCAATAGTGTCAATAAAAAAAAATAAAAAAAATGAGAATACAAATTTCCCTAGGTGAAAACCTCTCTTGAGGCACCCATGGCAAACAAGTAGCATGAAAACCTCTCAGAGGCAGCCTAGTGTTATAGATCCATTTGGGTACATTAAACCCATCTAACAAATTAGTACTATTAGGGCCCATCAACCCCTAATACAGTTGTTACATGCCCTAAAGAAGTCAACCACTAGAATGCATAGCTTCCCAAGAAGTTCCATCACTGAAATCATCCAAAAACTGCCTCTAAGAAGATCAGCACAGGTAGGTCTTCATTGGGGTGCACTGCAATGCATCCAATACACTGTCAGTGTGCATTCTAGTGCACTTGGTCCCTCTTTGGCCTATGTTGGGAGAATTTGAGCGAATTTCCGTGAGGGTTTGAAAGATTCCTTATCCATTAGGTGCCTCTAGAAGTTTCTCAAGGCTATCCACTCCTTTGAGTTCGTATTTGGATGAGTAAGGGAGTTAAGGAACATCAATCCCTTTATCCCTTCCTCCATGGAATTTAATTCTAAGTTTGTGAGGGAATTCATTATCACCATTTATGGCATAACTTCCTTCATTCACCTATAAGAAGACCACTCATCTAAGTGATCAGGGGCTGGAAATTATTGAATTATAGGGAGATGCTGTTAGTATGAGACTTGAGTTGATTACAAGTGTTTTAATGATGTCAAAGTGTCTTGCTTGTTATGAGGAGAGGATGAGATTGAAATGGAGGAGTGATGTTGAATCAGGCAAATTGGGTTGTAACTCTTCCTTTTACTAATAAAGTGTTCAAAGCTTTTTCCATATGCTTGTGTTACTCATTGATGCTTTCATATGTTTATCATGTACTTGATTCCATGCTATTTTTAGTCAATAGATCATTACCATATGCTTTGATGGGTTCATGTTTCAATCTATGTGCAGGTACTTTTTAAGTGGCTTAAGTACGGGAAGGAGCGATAGAATCAGTCAAGGGAGATAAGGAACAAACAGAAGCTACAAGTAGGTTTCTCTGTTCTCTTATTTAATCTATTACTTATAGAAAAGGTAGAGAATACTTTGAACTATTGTTCTAGAATTAGCTACTAGCCTAGGGGTTTAAGCATTTATCCGTAGACACTAAAAATTCCCAAAACACCTAGTTGTTTTCAAAAAAAAAGAAAAAAGAAAAAGAAAAGAGAAAAATCATGAAAATTTCTATTTTTGCAGGTCAGTAAGAAGGATGATCAGGAAGAAAAGGAGGATCACTAAGAGACCTATTTCACTCACATTTTATTTTTCCACTCATTTTCATTCATCACTCTACCATTTCTCTCATTTTTTCCATTCCTTTCCTTTAGTTTACAAGGGGATTGTGTTTTCTACAGGATCCCCTTAAAACCTACAGGATGATTTTGTAGGAATCACAGTGACCCAGAAATCCTACAGGAAGTGACCCTAAAGAGAAAATGACCTGCTATGTCAAGGAAATAGCACCCCCTTCATCATCATTCCATCACCCCTACATTCACCCTTAAGATAAAAATCAGTTTCAAATTTATTTTTGAATTCTTCGAAAAGAAGGGAAACAGGGAGGAATAGAGAGCATCACCTGAGTATTCCTCATTCTCCACACTCCTAGTCTCTCTCTCCATCCATGTCACCATCCTCACAACCCAAAAAAAGTGTATGATCAAGAGTTTTGAGGGAGAAGTAGCTACAGGACATCTTGTAGGAAATCCTGTAGTAGCCTATCCCACAAAATACAAATCATAATAGTAGCAAGCCTCCATCATGATGATGCAAGGGTAGAAGGAGCACCAAAGGAGTAGCAACACCACCATCTTGAACAACAGGTGTGTACACAAACAAAGGGATCATCAAAAAGCAACAAGAAGGGAAGAAGAGTAGCATGTAGCCAATACACATAGCAAGCACCTCTAGTCTTCAACAATTGCAAGAAGGTATTGGAACCATAGGTAAGTATCCCTCTCACTCTCTCATATGCATCATGTAGTTAAAAAAATGTAAAAGTTACGAGTAAGTTGGTTTATGAGCGAAAAGGTAGCCAGTTAACTTGGACACCTTTGCTTAGTCAACAAAGACAAAACATGATGTTCTCTGACACATGGAAGCAGTCAACTCAAAAACAGAGAAGGAGAATGAAAAAAGAAGTTAAAGCTATGGATGCACAAGGTGGGAGCTGATTATAAGGAGTGGGGAGTGATAAGGTGGTAGTTGGGACCAACGGTCCAAAAATGGAAATGTACCTCTGCTACCAGCACACCACCTCACCTTGAATGACCACAAGAGGAAATAATCATCATCCCCATGCCTTCATGCATTCACTTCCTTGAGGCTCACTCTCACAGGTCACTCTCATACCCAGGCAACCTACCGAAAGAAAAGCTCCATTGTTTTATTGCACAAGAATTCCTACAGGATTGCACAGGAATTCCGACATGATCGTGCACAGGAATTCCTATAGGATACACAGAGACAATATACATGATAGGCCGAGAGGAGTTTCAGAAGAGAAATCTCGGGGGTTGATAACAAAAAACATTACGAATAGGTAGGCTCTGTAATTACATTCCTCTTTCCAAGTAAATTGATAAAAAAATCCTCTAGTTTGAGTGAATTTGGTAGCTGTGCAAGAGAATTGTCAACACAATCATTTGAGTTTTTTACTTCTGCGTTGTATCAACCATCTCATCTCCTCAAAACCTCACCAACCAAGATGAACAGAGGGTTTAATAAGAGGAGCCCACACACACTGTGAGAATCCAATAACACCCTTAGGTACTAGAAATATTCACCAGGCATAATTGGATGGGTTTTTTCAAAAAATTCAGGGGGTATGATGATGAAGTGCCCTGAGATTTTGCTCTCTCCCTCATTCCACTCACCAGAGTCCATGCCACTATTGTGATAAGGAGCCTCTCCATAGAAATCACCCCTAAACTCATCAACAGAGTTACCACACTTCCCCTAGGAATACCATGGAGGAAGGAAGACAAAGGAGATAGCCAGGTTGCCAAAAGGAAATTCTTTTTAGAAGGTGAGGAACCTAATGAAGACAAAAAATGGAGTAAGGAGAGAAAGTCTGCCATATCCCTGGAATGGGGTAAGCTACCAACCGATCAAATAAATTTCATGTGAGGGTAGGTATAGTGTGGTCTATGGCTATCATTTTAGGCTTCTTGAAGAATTGAGATTTGGAGCAGAAACACCCCCTCACCATAGGCTTAACATAGCATAAGTCCTACTGTAATCACTAATAGATTCAAGCATCAAAGTGCAAGAGGGAAATTCCCAACAATTAGCTCACCATGGTTTAATTAGGATCCTTATAGAAGATGCCCTCCAAAACCTCAGAATTCCTATAATATGGTCATTTTTTAGAGACATGCAGGTAGAGGAAGACATCAAAGCTGTCACATATGATGTTAGTCCTACTGTCAGTGAAGAGGAAGAGGAAGAGACTGAAGCAGAGGAAGAAGAAGTAGAGCAGGGAGAAGAAGAAATAGAAGGAGATGAAGATGAGATGGATGAAGAAGGAGATGAAACAAAATAAAATGAGGAAGATGAAGAAGAAGAGGAGAAAGAGAAGGATGATGATGAAGAAACAGAGGAGGATGTTAAGGAGGAAACTAATAAAGATGTTGAGGATCTACGAAAGGAAGAAGAAAGGAAGGACATAGGTGAAGAAAGGAAGGGAAAAGAGGGGATAGAAAACAAGGAGGAGTCACCTAGGGTGTCTCTAGAACCCACTGAGAGGGAGGCAAGATCTACTCTCACTGCTCTTAGCACCCCCATTAAGCAAAAAGAAAAAAGATAGAGGCAGACCCCCTTATATTTCAGGATAAGGAAAAGCACAAGAATAAGATAGGGGAAACCCCAAACACCAACCAAAATTCCCATTGTGATTGAAGACTCCCCTAAACAAAAGGAGAAAATGCCTTCCCCTAAGTCTCCTATCACCCATGTGAGAAGGCCTATTACTAGATCAACCTCCTCCAAGGGAAAAGCAATCCTATAGGATACACAATAGAATCTATAGGAAGCAGAAGAAGTCCTATAAGATACTCTACTAAACCTACAGGAGGCACAAAAATTGGAAAGGGAGGTAGGAAAGCAATATGAAATTAAAGAAGAGGACCCAGAGTCAAAAGAACCTAGCCCCCAACCTAACCTTGACTCCTACTACAGGTTTATTGAAGGAGGTAGAGTCATACCTCAAAAATTTTCTATTCCAATGTTCTTCAAGCTTGAGAAGGAGAGAGCTAGAACTCACTGGTGGATGCAGATCACCAAATCAAAGGGGGTGGAAGACATTGGGAAAATGGAGGAGAAGCTCAAGGAGATGGGCAGAGAGCTAAGTAGTTGGAGAGACAGAGAGGCCATAATGAAAAATCAACTAGAAACAGAAAATGCATGGTTGAGAGGACAACTCCAGGAAAGAGAGAATCAATTGGAATGTATGGCCAGTCTCTCTTTGGAAGCAATCCAGTGTAGGGTGCCAGCTAAATCTTATACCCTATACCTCAAGGAATAGTGGCCGCAGTTCCAGATCAAGACCCTAGCACAAAGAGGCACCATGCCATTTCAGGACTATAGGCATTTCATTGATCTTTGTGATCATAACACACTAGAAGATAGGGCCAAGATGGCTGAGTTTTATTTGCACAACATGGCCTTAACAGACATGAATGTATGGGAACCTAATGCCAAGCTAGGAGATTTACAATTGATGGCTTTGGCATCATGGATGAACTGTGAGGAGTCAAGGGCTGCAAAGATGAAGAAGATATTGGCAAGAGAGCAAACTGAACCTCTTATGATCAGAGTTGAATAGTCAGATCCCATGGCCCTCATCAGTACCCATAATTTTATTGCAAATGATATTCAGCTTGCACCTAAATATCTTTCTACCCAAGAGAAAGCAATTTCACATTTTCAAGACATGTTTAGGCTATTAGGGGATGATAGCATACATGCTTGCCTAAGGAGATGGAACACATTGGCGTACAACTTAAAGATAAAAGAGTGCCACTCTCCTCAAAGATTGAGAGAAGCACTATATAGGACACCCATGTACAAGCAAGCTATGAAAAGGATGAAAGTCAATTGGATTGGCCTGAAACTTAGTCTGCCACTACTCTTAGGAATGTTAGAAGGAAGGAAGGAAGAAGAAGAAAGGATGCAGTGGGAGTAGGTAGAAAGGAAAGCAGGCTTCTATGAACAAGAAGAGGAAACCACAATAGAGGCATGGGATGTCAAGGAGGCCACTATAGCTATGAAAGATATGGATATTGATTGAGTTTCTCAGAGGTGAGCAACACTTTCAGTACGGGGTGATGATGAGCCTCATCATTGGGTAATTATATGGGCCTTAATTCACCTCCTAGCTTAGTCAAACCAACTTTTCTCACAACTTCTTACATGCTTTTGATTATAGTTTGTTTATGAGATGAGTTAGAGTTAGATATTATGCCTAGTGGACTAATATGTATTGAATGCAAGATTGATGGAGAAAATCAAGGAATTTTTGCAAATACCAAGGTTAAAACTCAAATGGGACAAGGGAGAGGGATTGTAGGAGGTAAATCCTCCTCATTCACTTATCCCCCATTCAAATATTCCTCCATCCATCACACCAGCTCAGAGTGCAAGCAACCAAGCCATGAGGATTAGAAGGTATCCAAGCAAATGAGAGACAAATTTATCTCGAGTTTAGGAGCCGAGCCTCCCTGATTTTAAGGAATTCATTGGGGACTTCAGTTGTATAAGTAGAGAGGCCTAGAGCCTCATTAGGATTCAGATTTTTGCTGTAAAACTCTAAGCTATTTTCGAGCTCTAGACTTGTGAAAGTTTTATTGATGTAATTTGATGTTTTAGTAATAAGAATGAGTTTTGTTTTGAGCTAGCACTGAGTAATTTAGAAGGCTGAAGCTCTTGGGTTAAGGCCCAACCCTAGCAGCCAAGGCTCCTCTTTCTTGTATATGTATGTCTAGTGTAGTTTCATAGCTTCATTGTTAATTTTCTTTTAGATGCATTTCCATTGTAGGTAGTGTAGATTGGATTGGTTGTTTATTGGTTTGATTCCATTTGTGCCTTACTTCAGTAGCAGGTTAGTGTTGGCATTATGACACAGATTTAGCACTATGACACAGGTGTTGTCCTTGATGGAAACTCACTCAGATGAAAGATCACAGTTCAGACTCACAGATTGAAGAAAGAGAGGTATACGCAGGTTCCCCATTGACCAAGCCACATGTACACGTGGGTTAGCAGACCAAAAGGAGTGTATAGCGTACACACACACTTTCACAGAAGGAAAGGCATGTATATGTTGGAAAACTAAGTTTTGGTCCATGGTATTGGTCCAAGGTATCTAATATGAAGTGTTGACCCTAGGTATTTGGTCCAAGGTATTGGTTCTAACTGGTTTTGGTCCATGGTATTGAGTAAGGCCTAATATTATAAAAGGAGTAGAAGATCATTAGGCAAATTCACTCAAGTATTGAATATCTAATGAAGAGCCAAATCTAGAATACAGGTTATTGGGTTATGGTGCATAGCTAGATCTGAATCTAGGATGAACCTTAGCGCTTGATGAAGGATGAGATCTAATGATGGGTCAAGATCTTAAGGCTTGAAGGGAAGTATTTTTGTGTGGTTTTGATCTTTTATCTGAATAACTAGCGCATGTTGTAGTCTATAAATATGATGATTTGGGTATAACTGAAGTATGGAATTATTGTAAAGATTAAAACATCATTTACATATCTGTACGCAGGTTCACTTTAGAAAAGGCGCATATACACGCTGGTTCTGCATATCAAAACAACATATACATCTTAAATTTGATTTGCAGATCTGTACGCAGGTTCACCTTGAGAAAAGTGCGTATGCATGTAGGTTTGACACATTGAAGTAGCGTATACCTCATAAAATATTCTTTAGTACTTCTGTTTGCTATTGCAGTGTTCTGGGTTCTGGTTATTGTGTTCTCGTTACTGTATTCTGGTTACAACATTGTGAAAAGTGATTGATTGATTCAGTTGTGGTTGGTGCAAAGGAGATTGGTTGATGCAGATATATTTGATGTTTGAATGATGTTATTGATGGATCCAGTCTGAAAATTTATGAAATGTGGTCCCTGGAAGAAAAGATAATGTTGTAGCCTTCTATAGGCCAGCACCTACATACTAGTAAACATATCAACTAGTACAAGAGCTAGGGGGTTGTAGCTCCCTTCCAGGATAAGCTGGATAACAAGAGAAGGTTGTAGCCTTCTGTAGGTAGAAGCCTATGTACTGGTATAAGACTGCACCAATAGAAAAATTGTAAAAATAAGTTTCTTATTAAAAAGAAGATAGAGACATTTGCAGTAGGTGGTTTTCAGCCCCATTGGGTTTCCACCTTATATCTTGTGTTCATGTGTGTGATTTTCTATTTTGTTTTTACTGCACCTGGTTACTGTTTATATGGTTTTGATGCATAGATTAAAGATCAACATATGATGAATTAACTGAATCATAAGTTTGCAGGATATACGCTAGTTGCCTTAAATACAGTTGCGTATACACGCAAGTTCCATTAACTGAAGTAGTGTATATGAATCTGATTATGGAAATGAAATATTATTGAATTGCCAATACTGATTCACCCCCCCTCTCAGTATTATTTCCAATAATTGGAATCAAAGCAGGTCCTTCAAAAGAAGCTTGATCATTTGAAGGAAAATCTATCATCATGAGTAACTACGAAAGAGAGGGATCCATTAGACCACCAATCTTTGATGGGAGAAACTTCATTTATTGGAAGGTAAGAACCACAACCTATCTTCAATATCTTGGAACAGATGTCTAGGAAATCGTGGAAGGAGGATATACATTTCCATCAGCAATTCCTACAGATACAGTAGGTAAAAAGCAATATGAAACCAATGCCAAGGCTATCAATACATTATTGGGGAGTCTGTCACAATCAAAATTTGTCAAAGTTATGCAGCTCAAAACCACCAAAGAAATATGGGACAAGATCATTCTAAGCTATGAAGGAGACAATTAGGTAAAACATGCAAAACTGCAAACTCTGAGAATTCAATATGAAACTCTCAAAATGCACAATGATGAAAGTATAGCTAGTTACTTCTTACATATAGATGAGATTGTTAATTGCATGAAGAACTTGGGTGAACAGATAAAAGAAGTTACTTTAGTTGAAAAGGTTTTAAGATCCTTGTCTACTAAGTTTGAATCAAAAGTATTTGCCATAGAAGAAAAGCAGGATCTTTAAACTATTACTATGACACATCTGCACAAAATCTTAATTGCTTTCGAAATGAGAAAAGGAGGTCCATCAGATATGAGAGAAGTTGCATTCAAAGCTTCAGGAAGAGAAGAACTCAATGAATTAGGACATATTTCATAAGGAGAGGAAGAAGCAAACTTTGTCAAGAACCTTCAATGGGGTTCCAGAAGATTTAGAGGTAAACTACCTTTCAAATGTTTTGCTTGTGGAAGAGTCGGTCTATGCTACCAAATGTCCTCATAAAGATAAGCTTGATAAAGGTAAGGAATCAGAAAAATGGAATAGAAAACAAAGTGTAAGTAAGAAGAGCTACTATACACATGAAGAGAGCGATGGTTTATCAAATAGTGATGAAGATGAAAATAGTAATGACTATAGACTTCTAATGGCTTTTGAAGATGATGATTTCTTGGATGATTTAGATGAAGATGACCTTTATGAAGAAATCTCTAAACTCAAAATCTATTTAGAAGAAAAGAATATGATTATAGATACTCTAAAATTCCAACTTGCTGAAAGAGAAAAACACAATGAAAAACTAGAATGTGAAATTGTGGGTCTAAGAAAGGATATTGAGAAAATAAAAGCTCTGAATCTTAGATTTGGTAAAGGATAAGAAACCTTAAATGAAATTATCAAAGTGCAGCATTCTCCTCTGATAATGACAGGCTTTGGATATAATGTAGAAGCATCCCAAGCATAGAAGCCGTCAACCTCCACTAAAAGCTATCTTAATGCAGCAAAGAGCAATAAACAGTTTGACAATCGACAACAAAGGCATAAAGCAGATCACTAGGTAAATCAGGCTCAATTTACTTCAAGGATGAACAAAAGCTACAACCAACCTCAGGTAAATCATACTCAATCTGTTTCAAGAATGAATATCAATAACAACTACAATCACCAGGTCAGTAGATTCGCTAATCGCAGGAACTTCTTTAATGGCAAATGCTTTTCATGTCATAACTTTGGACACAAAGCTACTCAATGTGTTGCTTACAAGACCATCATGACTAGAGAAGCACGAAATCAAAGGAATGTATGGGGATCATGAAACATACCTACAATAACTTTTCTCTTCTTGAGAATGAAATAGAATGCTCTATTTGCAACAACTTTGGTCATGAAGAGTTTGAATGTAGGAGTAAATTTTGGTAAACATCTCAGAAGGAGCAAACTTCATTAAATCCCAAAATATGGAGAAAGAAAGAACCGCAAACATAAAGATGTGGTATAGCCTTTTATGCAGAAGGACAAGAAAATCAGTGGTACATCGATAGTGGATGCTTGAAACACATGACAGGTGATAAAGAAAAACTTCAGTCATATAATGCCTTAGAAAAGGAAAAGAAGGTCTCATTTGGAAATGACACTCCTACTGTCATAAAAGGTAAAGGTTATATTCTCTTAAAAGAAAAAGTTAAAGTTGGGAATGTTATGTATGTTGATGGTCTAAAGCATAACCTATTGAGTGTCAGTCAAATGTGTGATCAAGGAAATGAAGTAGTATTTCAATCAAATGGATGTGTTGTTCGTGAGCTTTGTTGGCATTATGATTCTGGTATGGCTCTATGATACAGGTGTTGTACTTGATGGCAACTCACTCAAGTGGAAATGGTCTGTTCAGGCTCTCAAAATGATGGAAATTAAGTGGCTCGCAGGTGAATGGTTCAAAAGGTGCGGACCCGCAGGTTTCACCATGCAGGTGGTGCGGTCATACCCGCAGGTTACCCGTTCAGAAGCTGCGGACCCCAGTGCACACTCTTCAAGGCAGTGAAGCGCGCTCACGTGGGGTTTCTTATGTTTGGCTCGTGGTATTTAACCCACCCTTTTCTGATGCTATGGTTTTGTCCCGTGGTATAGGATCTATTTTAGCCCCGGTTTGGATCCCTTGTATTGGTTATTGATGGTTTTGTCCCATGGTGTGAATGAGGGCTTGTCTATAAATAGGGAAGGAGATCACTTGGCCAAAGTATCTTTTTTCAAATTGAATATCTTAAGATCTGAAATATTGGGTTATTGTTTCAAAAGCTTGATCTATATAAAAGTGAAGTTGAAAGCGAATCTATAAAGGGTGATCTCTTGAGCGCATGATCAGATCTGAGCAACTGACTATCGGTGGCACACTGGGGGACTGCTATTTCAGCCTCTAATTAGGGGTACGCAGGTGATTAACGGTGAAAGTGCATGGGTACGCAGAGAAGAAGAAGGAGAAGTGCGTGGGTATGTAGAGAAGAAGAAGGAGAAGTGCGTGGGTACGCAGCGCGACAAAGGTTCAGGTGCGTAGGTACAAGGAAAGTACGTGGTGATTCAGAAGCCGTAGGTGCATAGGTACGCGGCGCGATAGCATCTATGGGTGCGTGGCTACAGTAGCAGTACGCGGTGCGACAGTATCTGTGGGTGCGTGTCTTCAGTAACAGTACGCAGTGTGATTGAAGAAACAGTGCGTGGGTACGCGATGTGGCAGAAGGGTCTCTGTGGGTATACGCAGGGAAGCAAAAGGAGAAGTGCATATGCACGTAGACCAGAGAAAGAAAAACTGCGTATTTGTCTTAAGATCTTTTGTTTGCTGAATTTTTTTTTTCTGTTGATAAGGTGTTCTGGGTTTAGTTTACTGTTACTGTTGATCTGGTTACTGCAGTTGACTGAGTGATTTACTTGTACTTGATGATCTCTTGATGTTTATGGATCCAGTTTGAAAATTTATGAAAAGTGGTCCTTGTAAGAAAAGAAGTAGGGGGTTGTAGCTCCCTTCCAGGAGAGACTGGAAAACGAGAGAGAGTTGTAGCTCTCTGCAGGTTGCAGCCTGCGTACTGGTAAAGGACTGCACCAGTACAAGACCATTGTAAAAGGAGTTTCTAATTTGAAAGAAGATAGAGACATATTGCAGCAGGTGGTTTTCACCCACATTGGGTTTCCACCTTATATCTGGTGTTCTTTGATGTGACTGTCTGTTTTTCTTGTTCATGCTCATTGTTTTATGGTACTGATATGCAAAAATAATTCAAAGTATAAATAAGGAAGAATTGTTAAAAGGACTAGATAATACTGATTCACCCCCCCTCTCAGTATTATTTTCAACACATGGGTCGGCGGTGGGTTGAGCGTTCATGCTCCCCACGCCTATATAATCATTCACCCTCCTTCTCCATGCGTTCGTTACCACATAACTTCGCGCATATGTAAGTCGGGCTTCGTACTTCAAGCCAAGAGCGTGCATAAGGATTGTAGGTCCTTACAGAAGGGGAGAGACAGGAGAAACTGAAGAACCAAGCTCTCCTCTTGGGTAGTTCAGGCATTAAGCAGTCCAGATAAGGGAAGTGCTGCAAAAATCATTTATAGTGAAGCCGAAGAACCTGAATCCCCTCAGAAATTAGGTACTCCCATTATCCCAGATAAAGGAAGTGCTGTCAAGGCCATTCCTGTTAAAGCCATTTCTCCTCGACAACCTAGGAATACCCTCCTAGATATCCCAGAAGGTTGTTGGCATATATTTGACCAAATGGCCCAAAACCAGCCAAACACCTAAACCTCTACACTGCAATACCCCATTGTGGATACTGCAGCTAATGCACCTATGAAAGCAATTCCTCTTTAGCATATCCCTACATTCCACGGTCTTACATCAGAGGATCTGGATGCATTCCTATTTGAATTTGACGTGCTGTGTAGAGGATATGACTATACCACCGATCCCTAGAAACTGAAATTATTTCCCTCTGCATTAAAAGGGTCTGCTTTAAGATGGTTTATGGGATTAGGTGGCGGTGTTATAAATAACTGGGATCAAATGAAAGAGTCTTTTCTAAAAAAATATCAGGACTATTGCAGGTCTAGAGAATTAAAAGACGAAATATTCCAGATGGTAGCTAGACCAAATGAAACATTAGTGGAGTATGTGGAACGTTTCCAGTATAATCTTCAAAGATCTCCTTATGCATCATTACCTTTGCCTGATAATGTGTTAAAAACAACATTAATTAGGGGAATGAAGGAACAATGGATTGAAACATTAAACATTATGGGAAAAGGAGATATTTATCAGGAAAATTTTGCAGACATTATTGATTTATGTATCAGGAGCTCGAGAGGCAGCACAAGACTAAAACCGATAGAACATGATCGGTTTGTAAGAGATAATAGAATTTCGGTAGAAGGAGTAATGCGTGCAGAAATTGGAAATTTATTAGAAAATTTCAAGACTGATATATTAGGGACACTGAAAACACAATTTGATATTATGCAAGCCAAACAAAAGCAAGTGGAGGCAGAACAGAATTTGGCAATCTTCTGTCCCCGATGTAGGAGGAAACACAGCCATAAGGAGTGTCCATTAGATGAATTCCATGTTTGTGCCATTTGTACAAAAGATCATTCTATGGAAAGCTGTCCCTCACTTCCCAGATTGAAGGCAGTATATAAGGAAGCGGAAGAAGATCTAGAATTGGTGTATCTACTCAATCAATGCCGTCAATGGCATTCACGACAATCAGGTATGTTTTCAGATCTGGCTTGTTCTTTTCAGCCTCCACAATATCATGCTCAACAATATAATACAATGTGGCAATAGTCATTCCCTTCATCATCTCCATGGCCGAATCAACCAAGCCAACCCAATTGGCCAAATTTTCCCTATACCCCACCATATTGGCAAAATAATGTATATCCAGCACAATGAACCCCTTCTACTTCACAGAGTCAAGCCTGGCAGACAAACTAGCAAAGATCGATGAATCAACTAGTAGGAACCATCCCACTCCCTCAACCCACACTGCCAACCTTACAACAAAACCCCCAGCCTAACTTAAGACCGCAACTCCCAGCCCAACCCAACCCTAATCCGAATAATAGGCCGGTCCAATCTATCCAAATAATTGAAACACGAGAAATAGGGACCGATCTAAGGGAGTGTAATGACCTTCAGTTAAGATCGGGGCGTATCATCGAAACAGAGGGAGATAAAACAATTCAATGTAAAAATCAGTTACCTATAGAACAACCTTCACAAGAAGAGGATGTGACCAGACAACAAATCAGTAATCAAGCAACCACATCCTCTCCCCCATTCCCAGAACAATTAATCATACCTCAACCCATACAAAATCCTGATTTTGACATTCTGGGAGAATTAGAAAACTTGTACATAAAAATTCCATTCCTCCAAGCCATTCAAGACATCTCTATATATGCAAAAACTATTAAAGAATTATGTCTAAAGAAACCAAGGAGGAATATAACAAACAATCCAAGAGTCTAAGTAGTCAACACTCTATCCGATTTATTATCAGGAAAAGAAACACCTGTTAAATACAAAGACCTAGGAAAGCCAATAGTAACTGTACAAATTTATGGTCAAACCTTCTCAAATGCCTTAGTTGATCTAGGAGCTGTAATTAATATCTTAACAACTACTACTTGCCAAAAGATAGGCATTACATCTGTAGAACCCACCTCTACTTTATTAGAATTGGTTGACCGATCTGTGGTTAGGCCAAAAGGCACACCACATGATGTCATGGTATCCGTTGACTCCTGGGAGTATCCAGCCGACTTCCTGATAATAAACCCCAAAAACCGACTTGATGGACATCCATTGATTTTAGGCATACCCTGGCTTGCAACTGCCGATGCTTACATTGGCTGCCAACAAGGCAATATGAACATAACTAGAGGGGCGAATATCAAGAACCTAGCTTTATACCCTCCAGCGCAACCAAGTGTCATAGTAATAAAAACTAACAAGCATCTTGTATCATACCTCATTGAAAATATTAGATCTCCATTAACTATAAAAGAGGCACTTGATTTCAAAGATCAAATAGAAGATGATGCCATTAACAATTTTATTAGCCAAGCTAAAGCCAGATCCCACATACATTGTCACATGATAGAAGCAACATTTGATAATGAATTAGAAGAAGATCCTCTTAAAGATATACACGAGCAAACAATACCCACTACTTCTGTTTCAAATAGCAAGATTGTAGAAATTGAGTCAAGAAAGACTTTAAACATTAATGCCAACCTGACTTCTAAACAGGAAAATTAGCTCATCCAACTATTAAGGAAATATAAAGAAGCATTTGCATGGGACTACCCTGATATGAAAGGAATTGATCCCTAGCTATGTACACACCACATTTACATAGAAAAAGATGCGAGACTTGTTTGCCAGCCTCAAAGGAGACTTAATCCTTATCTAAAAGATGTGGTAAAAGCTGAACTACAAAAACTTTTAGATGTCAACTTCATCTACCCTATGTCCGATAGTAAATGGGTCTCTCCACTTGTGGTGGTACCAAAGAAAAATGGAAAGTGGAGGATTTGTGTAGATTATAGAGAGCTAAATAAAGCAACACATAAAGACCACTTTCCCCTTCCATTCATTGACCAAGTATTAGACACTTTGGTAGGAAAGAAATTCTTTTCTTTCTTAGATGGCTTCAGTGGATACAATCAGATTCAGATTGCACTTGAAGACCAAGACAAAACCACTTTTACTTGTCCTTGGGGAACATTCGCCTATAGAGTCCTACCTTTTGGTTTATGCAATGCTCCTGCCACATTTCAAAGAGCTATCCTCAACATCTTTTCAGATTTAATAAATTAAGGACTCGAAGTATATATGGATGACTTTACACCATACGGAGATGATTTTGACCCAGCATTGGACACACTGGAAAAAGTCCTACAGCGCTGCATTGCTACTAGGCTTTGTTTGAGCCATGAAAAATGTTATATGATGATGATTGAAGGACTTATCCTAGGCCATTATATCTTGGTATCTGGCATACAGGTAGACCCAGCTAAAATTCAAATAATTTTTCTAATTCCTACTCCTACCACTCAAACAGAGGTACGCAGTTTTCTTGGATTTTCTGGTTATTATAGAAGGTTTATAGAACATTTTTAGCATATTGCTACTCCAATATATGCACTGACATGTAATGTTGACTTTCTTTGGATAGAAAAATGTGAACGTGCTTTCCAGGATCTGAAGAAGCTTGTGTCCACAGCCCCAGTCCTTCGAGGACCAAATTGGGACTTGCCATTTCAAATTTCATCAGATGCCTTAGATACAGCTATTGGCGCAGTCCTTGGGCAGGAAAAAGATAAAAAACCATATGCAATTTATTATATTAACAAAAAATTATCTCATGTTGAATTCAATTATATTGTTATTGAAAAAGAATTTCTAGCTGTAATACATGCTGTCAATAAGTTCAGGCATTACATTACTAGATATCCTGTTATCTTGTATACAGATCACTCTGCCATAAAATATTTAGCAAATAAACTAATCACAAATGGTAGAATAACTAGATGGCTAATTTTATTGTAGGAATTTGACATTACAATCAAGGACTGACCTGGAAAAGAAAATCTCGTAGCTGACTTTCTCTCGCAAATGCCAAAACCAGTGGACACCGCAGCAGTTGAAGATCAATTTCCAGATGAGCATTTGTTTGCTATCACTTTTAAAACACCCTGGTATGTTGATGTTGCGAATTACTTAGCAGTAGGTAAATTACCAAAACATCTAACCCCCAATGAATGAAAACAGATTGTCTAGCGAAGTGCTCGATTTTCTTGGATTGGGGGCTACCTATTCCATACAGGGACAGATATGCACATCAGGAGATGCATCCGCAAGGATGAGATTTTTGATATTTTAAAAGCCTACCATGACGGACCATGTGGCAGACATTTTTCTGATCACAGAACTGGGCATAAGGTCCTGCAAACTGGGTATTATTGGCCCATAATCTTCAAAGATGCAAATAAATTCGTCCAAGCCTGTGACAATTTCCAGAGAGCAGGACACCATGGTCAGTCTGATGCAATTCCCCTGAACCCACAACTAGTCATTAAACCATTCGAGCGATGGGCCCTCGATTTTGTTGGACCAATTAACCCATCCTCGAACCAGAAAACATATATTTTGGTGGCAACAGAATATGTCACCAAATGGGTTGAAGCAGAGGGATTGCCGAGAGCTACAGAGGATTCTGTCATATAGTTCATGTTCCATATATTTGTGCGCTATGGCATTCCAAGAGATATAATTACAGATGGTGGACCACAATTTGCTGGTAACAAGATTGCTGCAACACTAAAAAAATATCATATCTAGCACAAGGTTACCTCTCCATACCACCTACAGGCAAATGGTCAGGTAGAAAGCAACAATAAAATAATAGAAGCAATCCTAACAAAAGCCATTGTGTCACAAGATGTGATTGGGTTGCAAGAATACCAGAAGCCTTGTGGGCTTATAGAACAACATGGAGAAGCACTACTGGTTATTCACCATACCAATTGGTGTTTGGAAAGGTACCCATTTTTCCTATAGAATTCGAAATCCAAACACTACGAATAACACAAGAAGTCGAATTAGCTCTAAACGAGGCACATATTAATATACTACAACAGATCAATGAGCTAGATGAAATTAGGCTCTCTGCCCTCCAAAACACTGCATTAATCCAACAACAGTGAGCTAAATGGCATGATTCTCTCATTAAAAATAAAGTCTTCCGCGAAGGAGACTGGGCACTTTTGTACGATTCCAGGTTTTAGGATTTTCCCGGGAAACTCCAGACTCGTTGGCTAGGGGCCATATGAAATCCAGAAGGTACATGATAATGGAACCCTTACTCTAACCACCATTGATGGATTTGGATATTCTTTCAAGGCAAACGGCCACCGAGTTCGACTATATCGTAAACCACTTACTCGGGAATCCTTCTATCAACAATTACACAAAGACTCCGACATGCAAATTTTGGAGGAGGACGAGAAATCTTCCTCACCTGTGATCCATTAAGTGATTCACCTGTTTTTACACTTTGTACATAATTTCTTTGTTTGTTAAATCATTTCTGTATATATTTTTGTATTGGCACTTTGTCGTTCCTTTTTGAAATGAAGAACATTCGTGTGTACTATGGTTGTTCCTGTTGTTCCTTTTCCAAAGGGATAGTATTTTCATTTTGCTGTTCCTTTTCCAAAGGAACAACACCTTTTGGGCCAACCATTCCTTTGTTGCTATCATTTTGTTGTTCCTTTTCCAAAGGAACGACACTTGTGTTTTCTGCTGTTCCTTTTCCAAAGGAAAAACACTTTTGATTTCTGCTGTTCCTTTTCCAAAGGAATGACACTTGTGTTTTCTGCTGTTCCTTTTCTAAAGGAACAACACTTTTGATTTCTGTTGTTCCTTTTCCAAAGGAACGACACTTATTTTTTCTGATGTGCCTTTTCCAAAGGAACAACACTTTTGATTTCTGCTGTTGCTTTTCCAAAGGAACGACACTTGTGTTTTTTTCTATTCCTTTTCCAAAGGAACAACACTTTTGATTTCTGTTGTTCCTTTTCCAAAGGAACGATATTTGTGTTTTTTGTTGTTCCTTTTCCATAGGAACAACACTTTTGATTTTTGTTGTTCCTTTTTCAAAGGAACAACACTTGTATTCTTTTGCTCTTCCTTTTTGAAATAACAACATCCTCGTATTCCTTTTACTTATGTTTGTTCCCCTTGCTATTCCAATTTAAGGATGCCTACTGTTCCTGCTAGTTCAAGTCTTTTGGAACACAACTATGCACTTATGCAATGGATACAAAACGAAAACATACTAAAATCAGTAAATTATATAAAATCGCTATTTTTACAAGAAATTGCTCTGAATTGGTAAGAGGAAAGAGGGAGGACACACTTACCCATTATTTTTGCTATCATTATTCTACTAATTCTGATCTGATTGGTTATCTTTATCATGTTGGTTCCTTTTAAATTCTCATAATCTTCTTTGATTATTATTCAAGAATAAGAACAAAGGGTCCATTGTATGGTGTTGATATGGAGCCAAAGGGCTACCATGTGAATCCAGAAGAGTTTATAGGAACTTGTCATAACTAATATCAAGATACCAGATACCTTGGATACATTTTACAACATTATTTAATGAACAAAGTGAATACACTATTTAATAATAATATCATTTATATATGGGTTTTCATGCAAAAATCATTTAAATATGGAATAAAGGCATGTTACACATAATGTAATTATCCCATATCTCTACATATTAGATATCTTGTATTGTCCTAGATTTTATGTTATATCTAGATTTGGATCTCTTAAGGAATGATTTTCATGAAAACATTCCCGATTATGATTATTTTCCCCTTTTTATTCAATACACATCCAGACATACTTTTAAAAGAATTATTCATGTTCTTCAGGATTACTGGATACTAGGTACATTTTAATCATATATTACATTTTGACCTAGGTCAAAACAAAAGTGATTACACACGTTTTAGTCTAGATACCTCTGAGTGCCAGAGCCTATTTTTGGTGTTCTTGTTTGCATTGTGATCTTATTTATTGGCATATGGTGCTAAAAAGTCCTCAACAAGGAGGTTCCTTCTTCACTCTGTTTGCAAGCTTCTCCTCTCTATCCAAGAAGTATCAAGGCTCTCTCAATGGTGAAATCCTCTCCAAACTAGAGTGATGGATTTATAATAAGAAATTCTTCCAACACAATAGCAATCTACTTATTTTTCTTCAACAATGAAATGAAGAGTTTCTCTAATAGAAATTTGTCCATAATAACATTGTCTTCACTTTGCCTCTCCCATGGCCTGCTTATATAGAATTTTTGAATCCCTCTTCCCTCTCTTGGTTCATGAATGAAAATGACTTATGAGTAGAACAAGAGGATTCCTTTGAGGGCTTCATATCTTCAGGGTGACTCGAAATTGGTTGTCCTTGACTAAAATTCTGTCAACGAATCATCCTCCATGTGTGGGAAGTGGTCCCGAATTGTTGAGTTGACCATTTCTTTGACCACGTGGATTTTAAAGGAAATACCACGCATCTAGTGGCTATTGAAGGGAAGGCCACATAGTCATCAATTTTTAATTCAATATACATTGTACCTTGGGAGAAATTAAATTTTTTGAACTTCATAATGTCTTTAGCTGGAAAATCTTCACTTGTGCATTATGTTGGACAAATTTGGGCTCTATTGAGATGTTAAGACTTCTTCCACCATTCCTGCTCTTAAGGAGTGTTGAACCACCCTTTGTGTATAAATGGGAAAGTACTTTATGAAAGGAAAAAAAGAAAAAAGAGAAAAATGATGTTTTTATGACTTGTTTATATAAGTTGTCAAATGCAGGATAGGGGGTCTCATCAAGAGCCAGCCTACCATGATCATAGGGAAGAAAATTGAAGTGGCATTCCCACTATGGCCACCACACTAGGGATATGGTCTAAGAGGTACATCAAAAAAAATAAAGAGCCCTTGGAACAGGAGGTCTCATCATGAGCCGACCTGTCCACCTTTCACTCCTTCCTGGTGAATGGCATTATGGCTAACTAGTCACCAAGCCAGCATAATGACCTACATTTTGACATTGCACAACACTTCCTAAGCTACACAAAGGATCATGGTTCCATGGGTGAAACAAAAACTCTGCCAAGGTTATGGACACCTGTCGGCAGCAGAGCTCTGTTAATGGTATTGAAGTCACATTACTTATACACCAATAGGTAATCATCAACACCATTCTGTCTCTTATACCTTTGTAATAAATCACATAAGATTATGCATATTATTTCTCGAACCATTAAACACATGTAAATCTATTATCACCAATCATGATAGAAAATTTGACAATGACTGCATTATACTCTGTGTGCATGACAACTGTCCTACCCTCCCAGCCTCGCATCATATCACAGCAGTCTCTTACTTGTTAAGCGATCCGACTATACACCTCGATTTTGGTAGCCTGCTACTTTTGTAAACATGACATGTTGCCATATGCTGTTCCTTTATGACTCTGTCCTAGGGTAGATCGGCACGCTGCTCCCTTATTTGACGGTCGAGGACGGCCTATCACATTCTGGGGGGGAGGTTGACCTCATCATTCATTGGTATACGTGTCAGACTACTATTTGGGAAATTGTGTACTTGGGAATAGCAGGGCTCAACGGTATACTATTTTTTAATTTGCATGGCTTGTTGTTCCTAATCCATTTCCGTAATATGCTCTATGGCAATTAGTAAAGTTCTTTAGGATTTGAGTGAGTCCTACTGTTTTGTTAGTTTCTCTGTGTTCTAACAGTTTGAACAGCTTGCTATTCCATTTCCATCTCTGAGATTTTACAGGGAAACCAAAAGCATGGGAGGAAGATCAATTCAAAGAGAACCATAGGTATTGACAGTCTTTGATGCTGCACGGGAAATCCTGGTAAGAGCAAGTTGGTTAACTTATCTCAATCGTTTACAGGAATCCAATGAGACCGTAGCAATAGAATTCTTGCAAAACTTGCAAGAAGATCACTCCATAGTAAGGGGGAGACACATAGCAGTCACCGATGGCATAATTGCAGAGGTCTCGGGATTGCCAACTGCTGGACCTTTGTGGATGTTAAAGAAGGAGAGACTGCAAACGATCATCGAAACCTTCCAGGATGAAGGCCAGAACCTGATAGTCAGAGGAAAGGGGGTTCTACCAGCAGCATTAGAAGAGCTGTGGGTAGAATTGGCGAAGACCATTCAGAGCTACATCACCTGTGAAGGCAGGAAAGACGTGGTAAGACCACGACACCTTAAACTTTTAGCCGTATTAAAGTAGAAATGCTCTATAAACTTACCTACATTTTAAAATTCATTACTTCATGATGTTGCCCGAAGCATGAAAAAGGCACAACATGTAGAATCAGTCGTAAGTCACCATGGGCTGATACGGTTGATAGTTAGCCATAGCCTCACCCAGCAGTGGAGCAGCTGGGAAGAGCTAATTGCCATTATAAACGGGGGATTGACTACGCCATCCCCAAAATGTAAGCATGCCACCAGTACACCAGATCACCCATTGAAACGAAGGAAATCAGTCCGATTAGCACAGATTAAAGGGAGGCTGGAAAATTCCCAAGGGGATACCAGCCAACCAGTAGAGATAGATGATTCAGGGGATGGGAAACCACCACAATTAGAAGGAGAATAAAATGAGAGGAATGTAAGGAAATGAGGAAGGAGAAATGGAGGAAGAAACCGAGCAACATGAGCAGGAGGAGGAAACAAAGCAGCGTGAAGACAACCCATTGCAAAATCCATTGAGAGAAGATGAATTAGCAAAAATTTTCGCCAATATGGGCGAATATGCCCAACCTCTCAGCCCACCAGACCTCCATGTTGAAGAAGAACCAAAAGAACACTCTACTCAGGATAAAAATGCACCCAAAGAATTACATGATGAGGAGATAGAAAAAGAGAGTCAACCTGTTCATGATGAAAGTATGACAGGAGAAAAAAGTGGTACAGAGGAGGAACAATCAGTTCCTAGCCAGACTACACCAGAGGATATTTAGGAAGAAGAAGAGGTGGAAAAAGAAGTCACCCAGGAAATAACAGAACCCGCTAGGTTTCTTGCCCTTGAGCAACCCGAGCAGAGCAACAAAGAAGCATCCCAAGGAGAAAACCAGGGAATTAACTAAGATAACAGTCCAGGCCCAAGTAAACAGACAGCTGTTCCTTCTAAGGAAATAGAAGAAATTAAGAGATTACAGAAATAACAGCAAAGACTACTGAATGTGATAGTTCGACTTCGACAATAGATCAGGATTTTGAAAATGAGGAAGAAGGTAAAAAGGACTTCGGGAGGGAAACATGAAACCACTTGGAGGACTTGAGTCCATCTTGCTATTCAAAACCTTGTTGAAGAGCACCTTGTTGTTCCAAACCCTGTCGAGAAGCAGTCTGCTGTTCCAAACCTTGCAGAGGAGCAGTTTGTCGTTCAAAATTTGGTTGAAGAGCAGTCTGTTGTTCCAAACCTTGTTGAGGAGCGGTCTACTGTTCAAAAACGAAAGGAACATCATTCAACTGTTACCCATGTTGAAGTCCAAACAGATGATATATCGGCCTGTGACAAAGAAATGCAAACAGAGACACAACCCTTTGAAGAAATGCGAATCACAAACACGATACAATGCAATAATAAGATTCAAGTGAACCTCCCGCTCACCACTACCATGTGGGATAGTGATCCGAGGACGGTAACCCTACGAGAGGGTTTGATGCAAGCTCAGCAAGCAGCAGAGAAATTGACAGAACAAACGGTTCCTTGGGAAAGGTATGAAGAATTACAACAACAACTAAGGAATGTCAATCTATCCAAAAGCTAGGCCTTTGAAGGATGGTGCAAGGAAGAAGAAAAAGTCGCAAAGGTAACTCGTAGGTTAGATATAGTTATCAAAGAGATAGATACCTTATGCATGTTGTACACTGACGTCCTAGCATGTAGAGCCCCTGCTAAGAATTCTGCCTTGTTTTTAATGGAACGATATTTGAAATTGAAAATAAAGGCTGTCAGAGCAGGTGCCCATGTACAAATTAATACCATTGATGATTTTATAAATTGTTGTAAGCACTACAGGGTAAAGGTTCAAAGATTACTGTGTGAATTCTATTTACATAACCTTGTGTTAGACTAGGAGACAGAGCAGAACCCCAACCCTTTTGTTGGGGATATCCAATTGCAGGCATGTATTTCGTTTGGGGTTAATCAAGTCAAGTGGCTTAAAGCCTATAATGCTTTCCAAAGACAAGAAAACGGATTAGACTTATGGGTAAGAGCTGAGCCTAGGAATCCAGTGCAGTTGTGGAGGGAACATAGGAACCTCATGGGGACTCCAGGCGTGATTAAAGCATTAGGGCCCATTCATACAGAAATCAATCGCAGGGAATAGAATACTTTCTCACTATCACAGACCTTGCCATTGATGCAGCTAAATTTCGATATCAGATCTCTAATCTGAATATCCAACTCAGGGAACCATTTAATTATGAAAATTTTAAGTTAGCCGCCGACCGCTTGCACCTCTATGGCGAATTTATCCTAAGAGTAGGGCCATCCTGGTTAGGATAGAGGTTCCAGAGTCCAATTATTTGGCACCCTGCACCTAGGTACCAAGCCCTGTATGAGATGCCTGAGGGTTAGACAGGGCATTTTTTTGAACACCTAGTTAGGCATCATGGCTGTAGACCACCAAATGAAATCCCATCTCTAGCCTACTCTCTCACTGCCTTACACGTCAACTACAATGTTTTCACGAGGGCATGAAAAAGGGTAAGCAGGGGGGTGTGTGGAGTACTGAAGAAGGTATGTTTTTGTTGATCATTTTGTCATCTTTTCTTTAGAACTCGTAACATCTTTGTATCATGAACAAGGTAGACAATGAGAAGTCGTGACAAAATCTACAGGATTTATATGCAATATGAAAGTACTAATAATTTTCATTTTTCATGCAGAAAAAGGGAAAAACGAAAGACTTTCGTTCCAAGGAAAAAGACAGGGCCAAGTTAACTGTTGTTCCTTTGGAAGGGAACCACATGCAAACAAGGCGATCCAAATTAAAGCATATTGGCCAGGGAAAGGAATGGAGATCTCGACTCGGAGCAAGAAAGCAAATGGATAACTGATATTTAATGGTTTGGCGAATCCCTCAGGATCCTTTGATCCTGAGGGATCACTGCTTCAACTATTTTTGCATTCTAGACATCTCCGCCTTAGCTATTATAAAAAGGGGCAGCACCATTAGCCCAGGGGGGACGGTCGTTTTTCTATGTAACTTTTCTTGAATTTGAGACTTTGATCATCGACTCTCGTTGAGAAGTGATCCACTGTAATTCTGTTTTAATGCATTAATACAAACCTGGTTGCTGTTTCATCTTTGATCCTGAAATAACCTCAAGCGGTGTGTCCATGGAGGCTAAGGGCCCGGACCTGGTGGAACACTTGCTCTTGTACTATTACTTTTGGTTTGTGCGTGGTTTTACTTATCAGCTTTGTCCGGTAATCTGATATGTTCTGTTATTTTACATCACAACTCTGTTACATTCGATTTATGTTAGACTGAGTAATATCATTTTCTGAGACAGAAACATCATATTGACTCTGCAACGCATTGCTATTCCTTTAATTGTTGACACGATATTGCTAGTCTTTGCAGAATACTGTTGCTGTTCAACTATAGAGTAATTGTGCTGTAACATTCATATCACTGTATTCATCTATGGTTTACATTTGATTGCGATTGTGATTCAACTGACATTGCTGTTCCATTATGGACTACAATTGTTATTCTTGATAACTAAGATTGATATTGGTGGTATTGAGATCAGATTACTACTTTTCTTAAAGCGTGTTGTGTGTGTTATTCATCTTGGTTTATCGTGTAGTCATACTTCACTCAGAGTACTATTCTATATTTCATTGCTAATCAGTTATTGTTCTATTTCTATGTGCTGTCCAATTTCTCCTTAGAATAAAGATTGCTATCTGATTCCTATAGGATACGATTGTTGCACTTATTTATGACAATTAAGATGTTTATAAGAATTGGTTGTTGTTACATTACTTAGCTGTTGTTCCATTTCTTTATTATTTGCACTATCATTGCTTTGGTGTGCAGAATGATCTGAGACTGTAGTGGGCATTGGCATTTGTTGTCTAGCTCCCAGATTAATGATGTGTTCCTTGATTATCTTTAGTTACATCAGTTTACAAAGGGATGAGTTACTATTACTGGACCCTTGAATGATAAATTGCCTAGTTTCTTAAATGCATGATTTCAGCTTTAGGGTGCTTTACTATAATTAGACCTTGTTTTGAGCACCCGTTTACTCTTGTATTTTGAGCACTATACTACTAGCATTACTTTGGCAAATGATAGCCTCAAACTGAGACACTCTTTAAAATAACAAAACGTCCTTGGATTGAAAAACTAATGTGAGGTAATTAGGGTGAAAAAGACCCTTTTTATGACTCAACAAAGGCTTAAAGGTTAAAGGAAATGCATATTACAAATAAGTTCTAAGTTTAAAGAAACTAAAAAGTCTCTAATTCAAGATGTAATAAGCAAAGGAAGAGGCTCCTAACTTAGGAGGTCTCAGTTGTCCTTCCCCACAGTATTGTCCTCAAGAAGAGAAACTAAAGAGAAATAATTTGTGATGTGTAGAAAGCAATAGAAGAGGCTCCTAACTTAGGAGGTCCTGGTTGTCCTTCCTCACAGTTCTACTCTAACAACATTATTGTTGCGTGTGGAGCCTCATTATCTTCATTATCCAAAGGTATCACTGCATTGGACCCCAGTTCGTAATGTCACTCATAATATTTGCACTGTAAGGGGGGTCCAGGGGGGCAACTGTGATCTTTGGGAGACCCCCCTGGCAGGGGTTCGGGGGTAGTGCCCTCGAAGCTAAAAATAGATGTAAAATTTCCTTGTAAAATGTTGTAATTTCTTAGTCAATCTGGGTTGTTCATTAGGAAGAGATTTGATGGTAGATGTTATGTTTAATTTAGGGTTTTTTCCCCTAGAAGGCAACCCCTCGCTATATATGAGGGAATTTTATTGTGTCTATGTAGATCTATATTCTGAGTGAGAAAGAGAGAGGAGATTGAGTGAGAGAGAAGAGGGAATTACATCGCATCTATTGTAGGTTGTATCTCTTTAGTTTGATGGATAATATAAAAGGGGGGACTTGCTGTTTCTCTGTGGAAGTAGCCCAAATTGGGTGAACCACGTATATTTGTGTCTCTCTTGTTTTATGTGTTTATATTTTTGCAATATATTTTATGTGTTCCATTTCTCTGTAATATATAATTTTCTAACAATTACCATTGCCTCAAATCATAAACTGGAATTCAAGAAATGCAAAAGGATGATTTTTAGTTGTGAATCATAATTTGATAGAAAGAGAATTTAACTTAAATCCTTGGTTGTCGTTTCATATGAAAATTAGATTTTAAACCAAAATCATCCAAAAATCATACAAAAACCATAACACATCTAGGTAACTTACTCATAAAATTGAAACAAGAAATACCGAATCAAAACTATGCTATTATACAAAATTTAACCAAAGTGTACTTAGCTTGGTATGGGGCCCCTCCAACCTTGCCTTGTACACCTAAAGAACTCTTCAGCTACAAATAAATTAATAAAGCATCCACAACATGAACAACACATAGAATAGTAGAAATGATTCTTCAAATTATCTCAAAAGTCTCCAATAATTTTAATACAAAATTACACACCCCTTTTGAATGGTCCATAAACTCTGTTTAAATAAGAAAATCATAAACACACTTTGCTATAATGGCTCTCACATTTTTATCAATCCTAATCCATCCATACAAGTCGAACTCATCAAGTCTGGTTCACAAAATCAGGAAAAATCCCACAAAATAATAAATCTTCTCCTTTTTACTAGGAACCCCTGAATGACATGTCAAGTTTTACCAGCATTGATCGGGCATATTTTTGCTTAGTTTGACTAAACGAATATGTGTTTCTTCATCTGTGGTTTCCAAGCTTTCCAAATATGCACTCAGATATCTCCATGGTATCTTTCACATATAACTTTAATGAAACTATTATGGGAATTTTTAATGCAGTCCAAATTTACTCTTAAAACCCAATTTTTACAAAAAATTCCAAAAATTGAAAAACTTAATTTAGTTACCTGAATATGAAAAATAGGAATAAAATGAGGCATATATAGGTGAAATAAGATGGAATATGGTGGTAAATAAATGGATTTAGGATAGGTAAAAATGACCAAAATTGAGGGCCAACAAGATGGAATCATTGTTTGATGGGTTGAGGTGGTTGACCTCTCAAGGCCCTGGATGGTTTTTGATTGATGTGTTTTATTGTAGGTTTTAACCCTATATAGAAATCACCTGCATACTTATTCTAAAACACAAAAAATAAACAATAGCGAGAGCATAACACATAAAACAAATATACACAGAGATTTTCCCCTGGACCCCAAAACTAGGACTACTAGATTGATTTTTTATTATGTTCCTTTCAATGTTACAATACATATATCTGCATGTCGAAGCATCCAATACCATGGACCGAAAACCATTGTGCCCAAAACCATGTGCAAAAACCATGCACAAAATCATAGGTAGGTTTGCCCCACCTATAGATTCCCACATTCATGCTTGGAATAAGGCACAGGGGTGATTGGCTGAAGAGAGTTTTGGCTCAGCCATGTATATGGTCGGGTGGTTCATGGAAGTCCCACAATTGGTTGGCCTTTGCATCAATACTATGAGGTTATTTCTCCTTGTTATTTTATGAGTATTATATTGGTTATATGTGGATCATGTTAGCACTCAAATCTACCTTAGGCTGAAATAAGGTAAAACTCAAGGCTACATCAAACCACGCTCAGCCTCGTAGCTAGCCCTACGAGGACAGGAGAGGGCTCTCTCCGGGTCAATCTCGATAAAAGGTAATCAATGAGGCTCGAGATGACTAAATTGGTAATTAATTTTAGGCTAGGTATGAAGTACGAGGAGTTTGAAATTGATTTTTTGGAATTTTGTTGAATCTAAGGGAAAGGCAATTTTGGGTGCAGGGATGAGACACAGTTTTTGCAGAGGTCTACTTGGGGCAAGGTAGGCGATTGTCTTGATACTTTTAAAGAGAATGAATGGCTAGATCTGACTGGTGAGAAGTTAAGGAGAGCAAGAAACTTTCAAGGATTCTCCATAAACAGAGGAAAACATGGAAAATCAAACAAACTTAAAGGCAGAGCATAACAAATTATGGATTCTACCTTAACACTTCATTTGTTCAATTGCAAAAGATAAGAGAAGGTAAATGACACACATAAACAACTTACAAATACTGAAAGAAGCAAACCATCAACACATAAAGCCACATGACTCCCAAACAGTTCTGCAAAACCCTGGTCTTTCCTTTGCCAAAAATGCAGAGAAAATATGTACAATAGAGTGTCAAGCTTTTCCCAAGAGTCCAACCCTGGAAATGACTTAGAAAATACATAATATAGGCAAGCCAACCCATTCCCTTGCCTCTAGGGTTCGAGCTCATCATCCTAGGAGCTGTTTCAACCAACTCTAAACAAAGCACTACAATCTAGGCAGTCAAAACAACTTGCCTCTATAAGGTAGGAAACCAATTCATTCATTAAATTTTCACTCTTTGGTGAATGAATCTTATAGAACAAGTAACTAAGTGTCAAAATTACATCATTTTTAATCAATTACATCAATATGGGTCAAAAATCACATCAAGAGGTGAAACTAGTCATAACTGGCCGAAATTCTGAGCTGGAAGGTGAAAATTTGACCAAAAATCTCTATGCGCCGCGCGCCTGAGCTCTATGCGTAGCGTGCCTTTCAGCCTGATTTTGGGGAACTTCCCGGCATCCAAATTGAGCTCATGATAGTGCGTTGGAAATCCTTGGATGTATAATTTCCAACTCAAGTGGAATTTTCCAATTTGGTGTCCATTTTTCCCTCCAAAAGTGCATTCTCCCAAGACTGCTTCCTGTGTGTCAAAATAGGGGCAGTGAGGTCATTGTTTGCATGTTTTTTGACCTTTTGGGGATCCATAACTCACCCAAACTTCTTGTACAAGTACAAAAATTCATGATTCTTCATGAAAAATCCAAAACTGCAAGCCATTTGTGATTTGGACCTCCCAATCTTATGGGTCGCGCGCGGCGCACAGGGAGGCGAGCGGCACATAGAGCCTGGCGTAGCGCCTTTTTCAGGAGACCTTTGGGAGTCTTCTTGGTGTCAAAATCAGGTGTAGGATAGCTTGTTGGAAAGGTCTTTGAGTCTAATTTCCAAATGAGCTGGAATTATTCAATTTGGAGTTCATTTTCCATGTCAAAAATCAAATCTCCCAAGGCTGGTCAAAATGTGCCAAATGAGGCTGCCTCAAGGAAGAGTGCTGTTGCAGTAAACTTTTGAATGCCTTCCTCAACTCCAAATTGAGCTCATGATAGCTCTTTGGAAATATATTTGTGTCTAATTATCATTTGACTCATCAAGAAAGTTATTTGGCCAACCAATCGAGGAGAAAACCTGATTTTCCCAAGGTCACTTCAGAGGTGCATCAATTCTCCCGAGGCAATTGTATTTTTGACATTTCTCTAAAACCATGACACCTGTGTAAAAAGTGAATCAGGTTTTTTGTCCGTGGCCTGTTTTGGACAAAAACCTCTCTCAATGTTTCAAAATTCATCTTTTATTGCTATGAAACATCGTGTTAGTGAAACCTATCCCGATGTGTGAAACAAGGAATTGTGTCGAAATGAAGCGAAATGAAGGGGATAAGGGGCTTCTAAATTCTTGGGGAAATTTTTGGAAGTAGGGAGGGATGTTAGGAAGCAGGGGAAAGTGGAATATCAGAGATTGAGTTGAGGGGAAGGGGTCCAAAAGGGCAAAACACAGGCCCAACCTAGAAAATTGCCAGGTTGTAGCAAGAAACTAGGGTTTGTGCAAAAATAAGGAATTTGGGGGATCTTAGTGATGGGAAGTGTTTAATAAGGTACATTAAGGATAGGGGAAGGTATTTTAACATCTGGATACAATTTTGCTAATGATTCGACCATTCAAGAGAAATTGCCTTCAAAACCCTAGGAGAGGGAAATGAACCTTACCTAGGCACAACTAAAGCGTGAACAAGATGTAAAATGACCGAGTGGAACTTGACATGATGATGAAAACCCTCTGACTGATGATAGAATCAGCTGAATAGTGACATAGACTGATATTTGGGCAACTTTGAAAGGAGTGAAATCAAACCCTAGACCTAATGTCTAGTGACCAAATTTTGCTTGAAGACTCACTGAAATGACAAAATTTGACCTTGACACTCTCAGACCACTTTGTAAGAGCATATTTGATCACTGGAGAAAGGCTGGAAAGACTGACACTAACAGGTTGACATGAATGGGAGACTATTATGGCTAACCAATATAATTTCTTGATGAAGAATAAAAAGATGGAAATTAATTCCTCTAATGCATGGAAAGAATACGATGAAAAATTAATGGGATTACAAGACCAAATTCACATTCGAAGGAATAGTTGAAAGGCGTAAGGATTACTTGGTATATGTTGTATTTTATTGTCATGTGTTTCTTTAGGAACATCTTAGAATTGTTTCTAGCTGTAAAGGTGTGTGTGTGTATTAGAGCATATTATTGCCCCATTATTCATATCATAAATATCCTAGAATTCTAGGAATAGATGGGAAAATTGTCCTACACCCACCATTTGACCAAATTAAGAGATGGTCAAAATCATCAACAAAATTTTTGTGAACATAGGATTGATGATATGTAATTATGCATATATCTAATTTTTTGCATACATTCATATCAAAATGAATTAATGTATTCAATCAAGCACATGTGATGTCTAATTTAATATTTAGATGCATCTACTAGGGGATCTTCCACTAGGGTGTGCTTGCCTCACTAGGTGGTTCTGGGCTTGACCAATCACCTTAGTTGTCTCATTGCTTAGAAGAACAAGAATTGTAGTAGAGGGACCATAATTCAAATTTATAACATTCTCTGATGTTAGGGAGTGTAGAAATCCCAACATTTCCACCACATATGACAATTATATTCTTTAAAAGTTACTTGTACATTGTAAATGGAATGTAAGTATATATATGTTTGTATGTATTTATAGATAAATTTATGCTTTTCTTTTAGTATAAATGTATTTGTAATTATAGGTCATGAGAGGCTAGATTCATAGCACAATGTTCAGTTCAAGTGTCATGCTCATTCCAATATTATGCTCAACGAGTGGGCTGGGTTCAATCAATGTTTTACTTTCAATTGCAATTATATATCTAATCACATGTTTTTAATTTTTATATGTTATTATTTTAAACATGCAATACACATAAAACATGTGTGCATAACTGCCTACCCCTATGATATTTCTAAGGAGGCTCCTTGTCTAGATCATATTCAATCATTGTACATTTAATATGCACATCTTGCCATGGAAAAATTTTGGGCGCATCTTGATACATTGGACCTCCCTATTGAGAAATAATAGTGTTGCATAATATTTTGCAATATCTAGGCACATTTATTATTGTTGTTAAAGGAATTAAGACAACCATTATGGGTTAATTGACTTGATATGGAGATGCAAGGAAAAAATGTTTGGTTTAGAAAAATGGGTCACCATAAAGGAAAAAATATCCAAACACCAAACTATCTATATTTTCAACTTAAAAGAAAGGCCAAAATGAGTGATGTTGAAGTTCAATATTTCAAACACCATCACATCTCTTCTCCCTCCCCCCCCCCACCGCCTTTTTTTTATATTTAACGCCTAATGGAATATGGAAGGTTTCCATGGAACGAGGTACCACACCATTTTGTTAAGATGATCTATGTTGGATTGTTTGAGAACATGAATCTCAAATACATAGGCCTTCCATCTAAATACTATGGTATTTGAAAATCTCACACATAGGATAAAAAATATGTCTTTCAAGATCTTACTTTATTTTCCCACCCCCTAATATATCACCCAACTATGGTTGGAGATTTATCTTAATATATGGAGAGTACTTCATAAGTTGGTTAAGAACTAAAGGTTTCCATCACTAATGGATTACAGATAGTGATTTTGGAGCTTAATGTAAATTTGATGAGGTAGAGGGCCTTAGCCAACTTTCGTTTGTTGATAAATTTGACATATAATTAGATTTAATGTGTTGTTAATACCTCATTATGTATGTAATATCGAGGATTAGCTCAGTTGGTCAAGTCCTCGTCGTTAAAACACCTCTGCTACTAAGAGGTCACATGTTCAATTCTCTCGATACTCTTGGGGTCAGGCTCTGTGGTTGAGTCAACATGAATTAATTCTTTCCGGTAGATCTACTTGGTACGATTATTCCGTGGACGCAACAATCATCAATCTTCGAGGACTGTGAACCACATAGAAAAAGAAAAGAAAATAAAAGGAAAAAATACCTCATTATGTATGCAAAGAGATTTAAATATGGGTTGTGTGATCCACTAACCCATGTATCCAAGGGCATAGGAATGCTATATAATTTCACAATCATACATTGAATGCTGGGTTTAATAAATATAACAATGAATTATTGTTTCATGTATTAGGAGGATAATGGTTATTATATGTGCATGTTTAAGCCTTATCTACAGATATATCCAATGAAAATTGTTCATTGTGGTTGTGGTTTAGTCATATGATGACTGATAATTCATTTAGGATGTTAGATAGTGTGGGCTTATATTACTTGTCATATATTTTGGATGAGGTTATGTAGTTCTTATATCTACAAAGTTATATTAAAACAACTTTTCTTAAATTGGAATGTTGTTCATGTAGATTCCATTGATGGGTAGTCATGGTATGAAGTGACCACTTTTGCACATATCAATGGAGATACTTTGTTAGGGACTCCAATTATTGATACTTCACAGGTACCTATCTTCAATTGAAATTAAATGCTTAAAATACAATTTAAGTAAAATTTTTCATATTAAATATATTTATTATATAATTAAGTGATATGTGTTCCCTTCTAGAATTGAATTAAAATATATTTTATTTTGTCTTTAATATTTCTATTTCTATCTCAACTAGTTGTATTCCCAAAGAAAATTATATATTGTTGTAATGGAATTATTGGTTGTGAGTATGACTAAATGACATGAATTTGTTGATTTGTTAAATGCTTGAATATATTCTTCGAAGAATATCCTTATATTTCATATTAGGATATGCATGTTATGGTCCTCGAGGGACTCTCATGCAATAAGACTCAAAGCCATTACGAGGATAAATTCATTATGAGCTCAACATGTCACATGTAGGAATTGAGTTTGGACAACATTTCTCCTAAACACCTGAGCTAATTAATGCTTGAATATATAAAATTATATGTAGTGCTTTAGCTATTTCTTCATTAACAAATTGAGGCATGTTACAATGTTCTTAAACACCCTAGGGATGTTAAAGTCTATTAGTATTTTGGATTGTGATTAAGAATTGAAATCTCTTATTGTAACATCTTTGGATCTCTTTCACTATGAAATATGACAACAAAAAATTTCATGTTCTCATATTTAACTTATATTTTCCTTAAAAATGCATTCGATTATTTCCAATGCTAACTTCCATTTGTTTGAAGTGTGTAGGGCATCTTTAATATTCATTAGTTTTTTCCAATATTCTAAGTGATTCATTACTCTTGGCGAAATGCAAGGTTGTGAATTCAAGAGGAAAGAAATGTGAATGCCATTTAATGTTTATTATGTCAAATATATTCTGTCATAAGTGTCCCATGTGTTCTATGCCTTATGATTGATCCTCCTTGTATGATATTAAGAGGCCTTGCTCTACCTTGTTTACTTGGTATAATTTCTTTCATTTCCATATTGATAAGAATTCATTATTTCCAACTCTCTACAAGTCACTTCAGAGTCTCGATAGTTGCATCTTATTTTGAGTTAGCTTAGAGGCCTGAGTAATTCCACTATGAGTTTGCAAAAACCTTGTGATATTTCAATTATTTAAATTTGGATTTGAATACTCTTTTTCTATTAAGTTTATTTTAAAAATTTCTTTAGTTTGGAGGGGAATTTTTCCTGAATGTTTTCTTTGTAGAATAGTCATCATAATTTTTTATTGTTTTGTATTTTTGAAAGCCAAGTTGGATTTTCGATAATTGCATCTTATCCTAAGTTGATTAAGAGTCTTTTCTCATCCTATGGCCAATTTACAAAAACCTTGCGATATTTCAATATATTGAATTTGGACTTGAAGGCTCTTTTATCCAGTTAATATAAAATATGGTTTTAGTTTGATGGGGGCATTTTCTCTATATGTGTTCTTTATAGAGAAATGATCAATTAATTGATTTTAACTTTCTACAAGTCACTTTAGAGTTCTTTCCATCTTATTCAAAGTTTCTTTTTTTAGTCAATTCTTATCAACTACTATTTTGCAATAACATTATGACATTTCAACATGTCATTCGGACATGAAGGCTCCTTTTTGTAGTTTTTATTTTGAAAATGATTTTAGATTGAAGGGGGAGTTTTTTTTGAATGTTTCATTTATTTAGTACTGTTTAAAAGTATTTGTTTTTATCTTTTTTCAAGTCACCTAGAGGTCTATATATTTACATATTATTTTAAGTTGTCATGTGTGGATTGGTCTGGGTTTCCATCGACTATAATATGAATGATTGCTCCAATTAGCGTTTTTTATTAATCCTTTATTTTCGTATGAGGTAAATGGTGAATATATTGTGATCATATTTCATATGTGTATCACCACCATTTGGGGCATGCCCTTATCATGCCACATATACATTTGCGCGTGCTTGATCATCCCCCTCCATCATCATCTGCTAAGGGGAAACATCTCATGCTTGGGGCATGATGGCCCCTCTAGCCCATTTGATTAGTATTCACTCTCGAACTAGGCCCAAAATGCCTACACAAGGTTGATTACCCTCTTATTCATTTGGTAGTTTTTCCTACCAACCTCTCAGGTGAGCCACTTACACATTGCATATAGTAGATGATTGATGCCATATATTGAACTATTCTATTCGTACGTGAGAAAAATCTAGGTAAGTGATCAAGGTGGGCTTGGGTTACTTAGACTAAGACTTACAAGGTCTAAAGTGTGGGATTTCCTTGGTGTTGAATGACAAATCCCAAGCACTAGTTGCTCTAATCTTCCTATGTGATTTTTATTTCAATATGTTACATGCCTTGGTGACTGGGGTTGCTGAGAAAAAAATAAGAATATAATCCTATACTTTTTATTTCTATCTATAATGTCTATTACTCAATTTAGAAAAACACACAGATATCTCTCAATAAACTTTGTGTTTAAAAACTCTAGTAATTTCTCAAGCAATATGGCCACACCTTCACACTAGGAATGTCTTTGAAATTGCATGAAATACTGAAACTTACATTTTGAAGTGAATTTTTCTTTTGGTGTCATAATGCCTAAGGTAGTAACTCATGTAATGCCACCGTTACAATCTGGTCCCCATGTTTGAATTGGTGGTTGAGGATGAGTCTAGACCACCTCTATTAGTTCATCCCCCCATCCTTTATGGCTTTGATTCTTCACTTGGAAACACCTTTCCATGAAGCATTAAGGTACTTTTCCATGGCCCCTTGGGTCCTTTCTTAATCATTCTTTGGAAAGCAGGGATAGGGAACCAACCTGAAATTCACAGATCTATATTCCACCCGACAATTTGTCCACAACAAGCTCACCAAGTTTTAGGTCCTCCTCCTCCTCTCCAAGTTCTCCACCATCCAATGCACAAATTATTTGGAATTGGAGGGAAAAGGGCTTATATAGGAAAAATCCGCCATTTTTCACTTGAACATTACAAGCTCATCCTAGCTCCATTTGAAAAACCATCAATACCATTGGAAATCTCTTTTTGAGCTCTAAAATGGTTCTCTCTTCATTTTTGCTAATTCGATACTTCACTCGCAAGTCGGTTTTTCCACAAGGTGCCAAATCCTCCTCTGTTTTAAATCAAATTTATTCATATTTTTTTCTCATACTCTTACACCACCTTGTCTTTGCACTTGTTGATTAGTTTTTCGATTTTCATCATTAGTAACCACTTTTTACTCATGTTTATATGGTCTCCTTTGGACCCATTCCCTATTACTTCTTAAATATTAGTGAAATCACTATGTTCATTGCATTTTCTATCATTCAACATATATCACCTTAGGGATCCCCACACTTTGATACGTGGATCAAACCATCCAGTTTTTGCAGTTGCCACCTACCAAGTGTTAGAGCCCTCCTCACATGGGAACTCTAGCACCATTTCCATTTTTCAATTTGGTGCCCATGTTGTTCAATCCCATTTAGGTTCAGAGTACATTTTGTCTTTATACCAAAGGCAACATCATTTAGATTTATCTTTTTCTTGGTGACAACCCATGTCCCTTCGCATTGCCCCCTCTTTCAATTTCTTGTTTTACTTCGAGAGGGCCTTGTACAACTTGTACTTGGTGTGGTTAGTGGTAGCATCATTGATTCCCTCTTATTTAGAGCATCAGAGGCTAGTTACCATTATATCCCATGGAGTTTTTTTAAAACCTCAATGAGTCTTGTTATAGTATGTTAGCCCTTTTGTGTGTCGCACCCATCCTGTATTACTAAGATTTGACCTCTAGATGTCCTTATCTATTTTTGAAAAGCTTATTTTAAGTAATTGACCATCCCGTATGGAAATTTTTAAGTCACTACTGGGTCAACCTTGCATGTTATGCTTTAACAAGGGAAGTCATAAACCAACCCATTATACCTCTATATTTCCCAACCTTCTTGTTAGTCTTTTTCAGCCACATTATACTATATTCCTCATACTTTTATTGAGGACTCATCGTTTTGTCAGCTTTGGTGGACCCTCCTCTGTCGACTTTAGCACATATATTCTCAGAGAGTTTCCCAGAGGACAATGTACCTTGGATCTAGTTTCTTCATTGTCGGGTGCCTCAAATCAAGCAAAGGGAGACATCAATGTCCTTTGACTTGGTTGTTTTTCACGTTCTCAATTCCAGCTTGTTATCACAAGATTGAGAATTATACATTTTATGGTCTAGTGCTTTGGGAAATTGTACTAGCATTGACTAGGCATGTGTGATATGTTCCCAAACCTTAAGAGAGGTTTGTGATTTAGGTAGCCCCTCAAATTCCCGACCATTAGTAGTTCATGATCCAATCTCAGATGCAATTCAATATATTTGGATGGCTTAGTTACCATTGTTCATAGAGACCACCACAACAATGGCCCCCTTTTAGTTTGCTCAATCCGATCTTTAGAGCCCTTTCCTCTTCATCCATGTTTCTATGGTTGTGATCTTCCCCTCTCATCAACATGGGGGAATTTGGTCCCATGTACCCAGATCCGTAGCAACCACTGTATCAATCTTTTCCATTTTGTTCCAAGCACATGTATATGGGACTATGTATTTTATTGTATCATTTTCCGGCCCATTGATGCCAACACATTCATGTATTATATATTATTTTTCTTGGACCCACTTTTTTAGGCACATTATTATTATTTATACTCAGTTACCTTGACGAGTATGGGTATGCCTACCCCACCTCATTGAGATCATGCACACTCACTTGGAGACTCTCTAGACGAGTGGTATCGCCTCCTCCTCATGTTATTTGGATCATTGCAACAATGAATATCTCTATCCATGACCACCTCTTGTGTCTAGTGAAAGGAAAACTACAATGTATTTCAGTTATATAGTGTGCTCCTAACACTCATACATTGGCGGGAAATATATTATCACATGAAAAGTGATCACCTGGCTATAATCCACTATGTGGATCAAAATACGTCATGTAGTATGGGTTTTACACAATAAAACCCACTTCACCTAAAGAGATAGTCTAAGGAAACACTTTTCCTAAGTTATTTCCATTAATTAATTTACCCACAAGAAAATAACCCATAAGTTCATTAATTTTATTTTATTATCTTGTTTTTACCCATTAACACGAAAATAATTCAAAATATTTTTACTCACATTTTCTGTTTCTGTAGGAATAATTTAATAAATCATTTATTTATTAATTATTCCTATAACCACCCCCTCCCACATTTACCCAATTTCACGAGCCTGTCAGGGTAAACATGAGAAGAAGAGTGACTATGACATGACCCAACTTATAAGCTTCAGTTATGGAAGTGGGGTCGAAAAATGATAAATCATAGACATTCCTCAAGGTTTACAGGACACTCAGGGGACAAAGAACCACCCTAGGTGACCAAACCATGAGTCGGGGCTACATTTACCACAACTTAACCCCTATCTGCATGCATGAAAATGTCTCCATGTGGTTATTGGCCTCCAATCACATGAAAAACATTGCATGAGTGCGTTTGTGACCCAAATTTCTGAGTTAAGAGGGTGCGGTCCCAAGATTTGAGCCATATTTTGAGGTCAACTGATGAGCCTTGGTATTGCAACAAGAATGTTGAAACTCCCAAGGCTACCAACTTTAATTATCAACCTGGGGTTTGTACAAACTTAAGAGGTATCAACACTATATGTGCAACATACAATGTGTCCTGCCTTTGCTGTCATGATGTAATGGGGTGCATTTAATGAAATCAAATCCTAAACTCATTGCAAAAAATGAAATGCTTGAAATAGAAACCTTAAACTATTGCAAGAAATAAAATACAAGGAAAGAAACCTATTCTAATTGCATAAAGTAAAGATCATGAAATAAATGTCAACCATTACATTTCAAAGAGTTTAGATCCATTAATAGAGTTCATTGGGCGTGGCAATCAAGAAAATCCTCATTGTATTATTCAATTCATAAATTTGTCCATTAACCCAAATCACGGAGATGTTTTGCATGGGTAAAAAGGCAAGTCGTAAGTGGTGTTTATCCCTCCTCAACCATTTATTTAGAGCCTAGGAGTCATGATTCAACCCTAAGGGACAAAAACCAATCTTTTTGAGAAAGTACATACACGCTGGAAGAGTACTACAAGAAACTACAGGATGTTACAAATTTACTACAAGAAGTTATAATTCATCGAATGAAAAAGAAAATAAAATCAAAATTGGATGGGACAATTTTGTTTTATTGACTATGGTGTATCAGGCCTCCATTCCAAGTGGAATCACTCAAAAGTACCTCTGTTAATTCATGCTAAAAAATAGCATAAAATTACTAGTCTAAAATCTAGAAATTCGAGAACTAGTGAGCTAGTAAATCTATCAAATGTCTAACCTAATCAAGTGAAAATGAAATGGGGTGAATTTTGTTATTAACTAGATTTTTTTTTGTGATCTAGTGTAGTGGAATCAACTCGATTGAAGCTTGTTAGCATGTCTAACAAATATCCTAAATTTACTATTATTTGCCACAAGGGACTTCCAGAAATCTAAATTTGGGAATAAACAAACTAATCCAAGTAGCTCAATGATTACTATGACCTTCCAAAGTTGTTCCAATGATGAAATGATGCTTGTGATCCTAAAATATAACTTACTTCAACCATTTAACCCAGTCCTACAACAAGAAATTATTAATACTAAAAGCAAAAATAGAAAAAAGACAAGAACAAGAGATGCATGTGAATAAGAAATGAAAAGAAGAAAAGTAAATGATACAAAAGGGCTTTGAGGCTCCTGGAATGGCCAAGCCCAAGGAAACTCAGAGTCCTATGAAGGAGACCAAGATTTAAAAGCTGAACATGGCACCAATATTCATTATTTCCATGAATACAATTACATCCTTGCAAGAAATGAAAGTGGAGCTGCAACAATACGAGTTCTCTCCACAAGAAGACTAAGAAAAATTCACCCCTAGAGGAAAATTTGATTTGGTACTGTTGATGCCCCGAAAATCATTACATCAACATCGGGGGATAACCACCCGGTCCGGACCTTAATACAACTCCTTTTCCGTTTGGGATGGTGGCTCCGACTGGATATAATGGGACTAGTTTCCGAATAGTGAATAAAAGGGGGTGAATGAATGATTGGTTTTCTAACAAGTGATAATAAATGGAGGACTTATTCTATGAATGAAAACATAAATGACTATTTTATCCCGGGAAGCTTCTATTCTTTAAGTGCAATGTTTAATAATCTATGTTTGCTAATAGGCATATAGATGACACTATGGAATAAACAAAGACATTCATTTAAATGATAAATGCTTCGTTCAAATAGTTGAAGGAAGTAATTGATAAAATGATATTACACTTCTCTTTTATATTACCGATACATGCATGATTGAAGGAATAGCAAACTGTAAACATCTAATAGTGGAAATCATAAAGCTTATTGTTAAAACACATTCATATATTCAATAATAGCATAAATGACCAAACAACAATTCACATAAAAGGAATAAATTCAGGCATAGATAATAGTACCATATGAGCTGCGAATTATTCCCTATGCCAATCACAATTTGAATTCCTTCTTCCGATTCAGAAATAATTTAAAATAAAGGCAATAGTGCACATTCACATCAAAGCTTCATTGTCAAAATTTGGAAAGATTTGGTCCAGTCTTCATAAAAGAATATGCCTGAAGTACAGTAGTGCAACTTCAGGCTTAAGTCATATAAAAAAACTTACGACCCTTTCTAAATACATGAAAGGGTATATAAATACTAAACTAAGCGAACAAACTACAAAATTAAAATGCTACTAAATTGGTATAATCCGATCTTAAAATATCTCTCCCACAGTGATTTGGAAATTGGTAGCGATGATTCATTCTTTTGGCTGTTTTCCCTTTGTCCTCAGTTGGCATATTGCCAGCATTGGCTCCACTTCTTGAGGGCGGCTGAGACGAGAATTAATTTGAGCAGCATAGGTGGCATCATGTATATTGGGAATGATACACCCGATTGCATCCGTCAGGCATTTGAGGGCGGCTCTCTGACTGTATGGTTTTACTAGGAACAACCAATAGGTGTCCCAAGTTAAACTTTTAATCCCTAAGATCAATCTCCCATTCTTTTCTAGCTCTTGGTTACATGACTGCTCCAATGTCTTGGCCGATAATAGTTTGCCTGGTGTACATTGAGAAATCATGTTAGATAAATAGAGAGTATTATTGATCAAGTCAATTAAATTGCTCGTAGATAACTTGCATCTGGAAATAGCTCTCTCTGCATTCATTAATTGGGACTGCCACTCTGTGAATAGGATTTCCTTATGGGATTCTAAGATTTTGGGCAAGTTGCTGCCTTTCCCTCATTAGAGTCCTGCCACGTAAGAAAATCTGTCAAAGTGTCTTCGGCTTGCTCTAAATCCTGCCTGGCATCCACTAAATTATCTATTATAGATGATGTTATGTCGCATAAAGGTTCAACTTGGGCGATTTCATGACATAGCAATCTTATTTGTGTTATTAATGCCTTGTTAATTTGCATTGCCTCTGCTATGAACTCAGCAGGTTGGGGAAGACTCCTGAACCTTTCTACTTGAGCTGATAATTGAGCAATTTGCTCATCTTATGTCTTTGCCATCTGTTCATTCATCGCCTTCAACTTTGATAATGCCTCGGATAGTTCCTTCTGTTTCTGGATTGCTCCCGAATCCATCCTCTGCTTCTCTTCATGCAAATGTTTGTTTAGCTGGTTGTTTAATTGTTGTTGTGTGGACAGTTGCTGTTGTAGCTGTTCTGACTTCTGCTGCTCTTCCGATAGCTGCGCTTGTAATGAAGCGATCGCTTGATCCTTTTCCTTCAACAAATTGCTTTCCTCCGATGCCTTATCCATGGTGGCTGCCGAATAGGCACCGACATATTGAGATAACTTGGTTAGGTCATCGGAGGGGTCGAATTCTTCTCTCCATACCACATTTGCTGTTATTGTTTGTTTAGGGAACAGAGAAGGTTGATCAATCCTTCTTCTTTTCTGCTGTCGCTTTATCACAATCCTGTGTTTTGGGCTATAGAAAACATCTAGTGGAGGAATGTCCTCCACTTGCAAAATAATTTGATCGGAAGGGTTCTTCGGAATTATTTCTACTACTGTATTTGAGGGTGGACCGCTGGTTCCTTTGCTTGGAACCTCCTTTGATGCTGTCTCTTGTGTATCGGCAGCTTTGGATGTTTCGGCGTCCGTTGAGGTCTCAAGATTGCCTATAATTGTATTGAATTGTTGCCATTATTCAAGCAATCTTGGGTCCACTTGAGTATCAACATTTATTTCTTTGCTGCTCTGCTCCTGCTGCTTTTTCTGTTCTTCTTCCCTTATTATCTCATGTTGCTTCTTTTCTGCCTCCTCTTGTTCTTTCCTTTGTGCCTCTTCTTGTTCTTTTCTCTGTGCCTCTTCCTATTCTAACCTTCGGAGTTCCTCCTACTCTCTTCTCTAGACTTCTTCATAGATTGCGGATGTAGCAGGAGGTTCATTAGTAAGCTGCTGCTCAGGCTCGCTTTACTGAATCATCGGGGTAGTAGCTAACAAATCTAGAGGTAGAGTTTGCAACCTCTGTTCTCTAAGTTTGTTAAATTCTACTAACCCGTCATCACAATATCTCATTCTGGCTAGCTGTTTTACCTGGAAGATTGACTCGGCGGAGGAGAACAGGTCATCAAACTCATCTTCCTTGTGCTCGAATTTAGTAAGCTTGTCTTGATCCAGGGAATTATAGATGACTTTCTTCGGGTCAAAACGTCTATTAGGTAGAGTGGCAAGACATAGGACGTTCATTTTTCTGCCTCTTTCTCTGCATGTTTATAATCATGCAGAGTATAGATGCCACACCTAAGAGGAAAAGGAGGCCAAACTTGCTTCTTTGAATTTCTGAGAGTTTTCGTGGCTGACGTAGTTGTAAGCTGATATGCTATTTCGTGAGCTAATAGCTTGTCTGGTATGTACAAGGGGAGGACATGAGGTCTGGCCTGACTGCCAAAAACTCTTACATAGGTGAATTTTTCTTCTCCAAACCAGGTTCCTAGGGCTGTCAAGTCAATCTTAGCCCGAGAGGAGATCTTAGGGGCAGGTTTATCAAAAATTGCACAGTAAAGAGGTAGCATGAATCCATTGCAGACTTGGTATAAATGGTGTTTATAATGAGCTTTCCATAGTTTCTGGTGGTAGATATGAATAGGCATAGGGTCCTGTGGAGTCCATCTCCACCCTAACACAGGAAACTCGGAATTGAAACAGAGGGTATCCAGAATGTAGGCACTAAAATAAAATGGAGGGATGAACCTATCAGTAACACGGGATTTGTTTCTGAATTCAAGAATAGCCATAGCCAACTTATCTGATAATATAGTCCCCCAATCCATGATTTTACTATTACATGCCGCTTCCATCAAAGGAACCATCTCTATGGAAAATTTGGAAGAATCATGCAATCTCCACAATCGACACATCATGACTCCAACATAACAATAAGGAGAGCATAAGGAGTCGACAGAGTACTTACCCGAAGACTCATGTTTGTGTTTCACCAGGTTCTGTCTCCATTCTCTTATAGGCGCTGACTTGGTCTCATTCTCATCTCGAAACTTCTCCAGAAATGCTTTATTGTACTTCTTCTCTCGCTCGGGCAAATGGTACATTTGTTTGAAATCGTTGGGTTGAAATGAACCAAATACTCTTCCATCAACAGTGCAGAATGTTCTGTCCGTGATTGGAATTTCTTCAATTGCCCATCTCACCACATCCGTATATGGAAGAATTTGCTCTCAAGCTGCTATCCTATGTAGGTAGGAATCAGCCAAATCTTTTAAAGTAGCATCAGATTTCCGGATTGAACCTGCTGAAGCTTGCACCGATGTTTGCTGAGGGTCCTCGACTTCTACCAGGTTGTAAATATTTTGCCAAGTAGTGCTGCCAAGGCCGAGACATGTGGTATCTGAGATTAATACCTTCTTGCTTGGTCCCGGATCGATGGCATGTTGTCCTGTTACCATAGGAGCCGAAGGAGTTCCAGACTTCTTATATTTCTTTCCCATTGTTACTGCGGAAAAACTCTGCGCAAGAGAAAAATAAACGTAATGTAGAGAATAGATGGCGAAAACCAAGTATGAGGAAATTGCGTCAATCAATGAGTAATGGAGGATTTATCATAAGGCTCCCGCGGATGCAATCTCTGAAAGGATTTAGGCATGACTGCTCATTAATTGGCCGTTAAAACTTGTCAATCATTTAATTGCTCATTGTATCCTTTATTTGTCGAATAATGGTTTAAGCGTAGATTTGATTTTTTGGCGGTTGGACGCGAGCGAATCTCTATCAGGAAGAGAAAAGGCTTTCGATGATAATTAATATATAATATAGCGAAATCATATTGATCCTTTTCGAAAGTCGCGTTTTGGGCTCATCGCAATTGGGAATCGGAGGAAGGCTTGGGCAATTTTATTTAAGTCTTATGGAATCCCCGATCGTCGATAGCGATATCGCTTGACTCGCATCGGGAGATTGAATGAGGAGAGTTTGTTATGTTCACATCGCATTCCCCGACCGCCGATTGCGATATCGCGTCAGAGCAAAGGGGAGGGGCCTTTTATTATTTGTTTTCCCGATATCCATTGGCTATTTTGCTTTTATCGCATCGGAGAAAATCAATGGGTCATGGTTTATGCATCCTTTGTTGTTGCGATATGCGATCTTGCGATCGATTTATCGCAATAATAAAGCATTATCCGTTTTATTTTTAAGACCGATTTATTTCAAAAGGTTTAAAGCTTTTTTGTTTATTTCCGAACCTTTAGAAGAGTGATGGATTAATACCAATTTAATCTAAAAGGGACCCATTTCAATTTATAATTTTCTAAAGTAAAATAAATTGAAATTGGGGGGTTGTTGTATAGCACAACAATTGGCGATTCACTGGAAGAAACAGTTATCTCTGAAAAAGTTATTGAAATTTTGAACTTTCTTTACATAGATACCTTATCAAAAAGGAAAGTTCTAATATAACTAAGTATACACACATTCTGAATATAATAAAGACATTTTTTTGCTAATTCTTTCCTTTGTTAAAACTAAATACATTCTAAGTTTTAAATTGGCCTTTATTGGTTGATAAGATAAAAAAAAAACACCTTTCCAACTTAGCCATTTTAATTGACTCCTTTGTCACAGGTAGAGCCTCTGCTGCCAGCAAACGTTCATAGTTTCGACAGGGATACCTTTTAACCATTTGATTGTTCACGACCCCTTCCATCTCAGAGTATGATTAAAAGAATGAATTCAAAACATGTTTTCATATTTTGTATTTCTTTTCTTTTCCTTTTCTTTTGTAAGATAAAAAGCCATTATCCTGGTTTGGTTGCCAGTTGATTTTGACAATGCCATTCACTGGTTGTAATCTGATCGAACAAGCTGGCTCGTGATGAGACCCCTTGTCTTATGTTTATAAGCCATTACCCTGTTTTGGTATACAGTGTTGGTGATGTCGGTCAGATTATTTCCCAATGATCATGGTAAGCATGCTTGTAATAAGACCCCTTATCTTTATATCAGATATTTTGGAATTACACTCTGAGTAATCATATACTTGAATGAATGGGATGAACAATTTTCTCCTTAAGAGAAAATGGATGACAAGGTAAGAGTTGAGGATGCTAAGATTGAATCAGTCTCTGTTTTGATATTTGTAACCTTTTTGTGACCATTTTGAAAACATTAAAATGATTTACAGTAGTTATAAATCTTGAGAGGATTTTCACAAAACAAAATGGGGTTTTCAGAATGCTAATATACCTAATTTCGTAGAAATTGTTCCTTTTGTTTAAGATTTCTATTTTACAAAAGTAAATATTAAAAATACTTCTTCCGAGCAACATTTCAATATAGCAAAGGCAATAGAAGCTATTTTACAACTTTATTTCCTAATGGTCCTAAATATTGCAAATCCTACTGAATTTAAAAGAGAAGGGGTTACCTCCTCAATTGAAGAATTTCTTTAAGATGAGGCCATTCACAGGAAGAGTGTCCCTCTTTCCTGATAGATCTTGTAATATGAATGTCGAATGGCCTACCTTCTCGCTGATATGAAATGGTCCAAGCCACATCTTTTGGAATTTGGTGTGTTTACCTTTATCCTCATGTGCTTTGTCCCATTTTAGAACTAGATAACCAACTTGCAACTGTTTAGAACTAGATGAAGCTGAATCAAATGATAACTTGATTATCTCCTGATGTTTATCATGAGTAATTTTGGCCTTTTCTCTTTCTTCCTCTAATTTTAAAATTTGATCATGTCTAAGTTGGATAGAAGAAGAGGGCCTTTCTTCAATAAATTGAACTAGGGCTAGAGAAGGAAGCGCTAAATTGGTCAGTAGTACTGCTTCTTTCCCATAGACAAGGTTGAATGGGGAAGTACCTATAGAGGCCTTCTGCGTTATTCTATCAGCCCATAGTGCGAATACTAAATATTTGTGCCATTTTTTATGATTTTGTTCGATAGTTCGCTTAATGATTTTGAGTAGATTTTTATTGGTAGATTCTGCTAGACCATTACCCTGGGGATAGTAATTTGCAGAATATTTCAATTTAAATCCTCTTTTGATAGCAAACTCAAACATGGAATTTCCAGAAAAATAAGATGCATTATCAAAAACAGGAGAATTTGGGACACCAAACCTGGTAAGGATGAACTGGTCTATGGATTCTATAATTCCTTCAGAGTTTGTTGTCTTTAATGGAATTGCTTCAACCCACTTGGTAAAGTAATCAGTAGCAGTAAGGATGTACTTGTGTTGTTTTGAGGATTGTGGAGTTATCTCTCCAATGATGTCTAGTCCCCATTGTTCAAAAGGTTGATCAATATTAACTGGTTGCAAAGGAAAATTTGGTTTCCTTTGTCTTCCACTGGAGACTTGACAACTTCGGCATTTCCTTACATACTCATGGGTATCTCTGAATAAGGTGGGCTAGTAATATCCAGCATGGATGATTTTATGAGTTGTTGTGTCAACTCCAAAATGTCCTCCAGCTGGTCCATCGTGTAGTTCCTGCAAAACATCTTGTGCTTCAGGTTTCTCTAGGCATCTTAATAAAACTGAATCGTAGTTTTTCCTAAAAATCACATCATCAATGATAACGAAGTTTTTTTAATTTAATCTAATAGCCCGTTTGTTTTTATAAGAAAGATTAGGAGGTGCATGCCCATTTTTCAAATAAAAGATTAAATCTGCATATTGAGATTCAGAATCGGTAATACTTATCTAGTTGATTTCTTCAATATGATCTATATCACCTGATTCGGGAATGTTGGATGCTCCTGCTAATAACTTGCAAAAACCTTGGTCTCTAACAATCTTTGCTGGCTTGATTTCCAAGTCATATTCTTGAAGTGTTGTAACCCAGTTTTCCCTTTTTTAACCTAATTCTCTTTGGATTAGTAATTGCCTTACTACAAAAAAAGGAACTATTACTTTTGTATGGGCTTTTAGAAGGAAGGGCATGTAGTGTTTAATGGCTTTATACACAGCAAAGGCTTGTTTTTCAACTTTGGAGTAATTTAGTTCTGCACCCTGAAAATTTGAGCTAAAGAATGAAATTGGTGCTTCCAAGTTGTGATCGTTGATTTGAGTGAGTACCGTTGCATAAGATAAATTGGATGCGATAGTGTACAATGTGAAATGATTAGAAAAATTAGGAGTGTTTAAAGCGGGGGCATTGATTATTGATTGCTTGATTAAATCAAATGCTTCTTTTTCCACAGTCCCCCATCTAAACACTGAATTTTTCTTAATCATGGTTTGTAATGGTAAAATGATATGAGAAAAATCGAGAACAAATCTTTTGACAAAGTTGATCTGACCTAAAAATGATTGCATAGATTTTTTGTTATGAGGAAATGGGATTTCAAAAATTTCTTTAATCCTGTCGGTTTCAATATAAATACCATCTTTGGAAACAATAAAGCCTAAGAGATTTCCTTGTTCTAGAGCAAAGAAGGATTTTTTGGGATTAAGTGAAATACCATACCTTCTACAGCGTTCAAAGATTTGATTCAAATCATGTAAATGGTTAGATCTCTTTTTAGAAAATACAGTGATATCATCTAAGTAGACGACTACTGTTTTGTTGATCAATCCTTTGAAAGCTATATCCATTGCTCTATGGAATGTAGCTCCTGCGTTAATAAGTCCAAAAGGCATTTTCTGATAGGCGTAGGTTCCCCATTTTGTTCTGAAAGTAGTTTTGAGTCTGTCGTCAGGATGAACCAGAACTTGGTTATAACCTAAAAAACAGTCTAGAAAGGACATTAGTTCAGAACCTGCTACTGAGCGGAGTATTTGCTCCATGGTAGGTAATGGGAAATTATCTTTTTTATTTTCCTTATTCAGATTTCTGAAATCAATACAAATCCTAATGTCACCATTCTTCTTCCTAACAGGCACCATGTTGGAGACCCAATTTGAGTGTCGAACAGGAAAAATAATCTTTGCTTTTAAGAGTTTATTGAGTTCTAATTTTATCTGACTCTCTAAGTTTGGATGTATTTTCCTCAATTTTTGTTGAACTGGTTTTTGTTCAGGTAGCATTGGAATGGTATGTTGTATGATAGATGTATCATATGTTTTTAAATCATCATACTTCCAAGCGAAGACATGTTTATTTTTTCTTAATAATCTAATAAATGTTGTTCTTTCCTGTTGAGAAAGTCCTAATCCTAAATTGATATTTCGAGGGTTCTGCTCAGTACCAAGATTTATCAATTCAAACCTTAAGGTAGAAATTTGGAGTTTTGAATTGGTTACATGTTTGAACCTATCTTCAATGTCATAGATATCTTCAAGTTTAACCACAGGTTTTGGTATGGAGTTTTCCTCATGCTTTTCTTTCATCTGAAGATCATGATCACTTTCATCAATGATCTAATCATTGTAGGATTTTTCAGAAGTTAAGAAATGTAGAATGTCTTCATCGTGGTTGAATACTCTCCAATTGGTGATATTGTCGGGGATTGATGGCCTAAAGATCAACTCTACCGAAAATCTATCTAGACTAAAATCTTCAGAAGGTAGGAGTTTAGAAGCAAGATTGGCCAACAAGTTAGCTGCTGCATTCTGGGATCTGGGAATAGGTGAAATATTGAATGCTAAGAAATGAGATAAAAGTTCCTGGACTAAAGATTGGTAGTGTTTGAGGTGATTATAGAGACAATGGATTGTATTTCGGACTTGTTTTATAACAATCTCTGAATTGCCGAACACTTTTAAATATTGAACTTTCAATCTGATAGCTTTGTATAATCCTTGGATCAAGGCTTCATACTCAGCTATATTATTCGTGCATTCGAATTCTAATCTACAAGAAAGCATTGTTTTTTCTCCCTCGGGGCTGACTAAAATACACCCTGCTCCTAATCCTTCACTAGATTTTGAACTGTCAAAATATAAAGACCAAAATAAAGAATTATCGACATTTTTATTTAAAAAATTCTTAGTAACATTAACACATCTAGATCTGTCAGTTTGTGAAAAATTTTCGATTTGTGATGTGAAATTGTTTACCGAGAAAAGAGATGGCTGGGCAATATAATTGCCAAAGAATGATTGAGAAGAATAGTTTCCCAAAATGTTGTTGTTAAATGCAATTGGTTGATTCTCTTGTTCGAACTCTGTAATAGTATGTGTCATGTGTTTCTCCCGATTGATTTTTATTTGAATTGGCTTTCCTTTGTAGGGCAACCACATATGAGACCAATCAGTAGAAATATATCCGTGGAGCTTTTCCGACCAATCCCCACTCAAGATTACACCATAGAACTCAGGTATATCAGCGATTAAGATATCAATTCTCTGAACCACTCGTGAATCAGCTGATAATCTGATTGTAACAGAGTTTATATCCCCTAAAACCTGGAGTTTAGTTCTATCTAACTGCACAATGTGAATTGAGGACTTTTGGGGTTCTATGTTCAGTTTAGAACAAACTGAAGCTCGCATTATATTGGATGATGCCCCAGAGTCAATCAAGAAGTTATGTAGATTTCGATTGTAGATTTCGTACGTTAAGAGGAAAGGAGGGGTATGGGAATTTGATCTGTCTCCAATTAGAATTGTATCAGTTGCCTCAACTCTACCAGAAGGTGGTTGTCCTGAATCACTTGTGGCTTTAGTACTGGGAAGAGGCAAAGAAGGAATTGCATTAAATTCTTTGAGAAGCAATTTTTGTTGATGTTTTAATTTGCTGAGTTCAAACATGGTGATGTTTGCCTTAGTCTTTTTCATATCATCAACAATATTATAGTCCATTGAATCCGATACTACCAACGTCTTAGATGATGTAGGTATATTGGAGGATGACGGTTGATTTTGAGGTACTATTGCTGCTGACTTCCTTGTGGGTACCTTTTCCTTTGTAGTATTGGTACCTGCACTCCTTTTCTTTGAACTTGCCTGGACAGGTTCAGGAGTACTTTTGCTCCTGGTAGTCACAGGAAAGGCTTCTTGTTCAGCTTCGGTATCAGAGTTAGGCAATATGAAGTCCCACATTCCATGGAATTCAACGACTTCCTCTTCTTCGAATTCATCAGATGGTGCAATTGTTTCTTCTTCTTCTTCTTCCTCGGGATCTGAATCTGCATAGGATATAACATTTGGAGGCTTTGACTCGGGTTTCTTAAAATTCCTATAAGGTTTCTTCGTTGAGGACTCTGCTACTTGCTTTTTAATTTCAACCATTTCATTTGACATGGTTTTGAGGACTTTTTGAAGGCCCTCCATATCATATGGATCTTTGGTGATTTTCTTCTTTGAATCATCCTTGAAAGAAACTTTTTTGGATTTTCTTTCCTCGAGAGCAGCTTTCTTTTCCAAAGCGATTACATGTTTTTCGACAGCGAGGGCTTCTTTCATGTTTTCGGCCAATGTAGGTTTTTTAGCCCTATCTACAAAAATGGCTATATTTGAAGGTAAGGATGTAATGTACCACTCGATTGTAATTTGTTCACTTGGCTTGTCATCAGTAGGGATTTTATTCAAGAGTTTGTTAAATTGGGAGTTAAACTCTTTAATGGGTTCTCTTGACTCAATCCTTAGATTGGAAAGGTCATTAATGAGTGTGGCCAAGGATCTATCATCGCCGTATTTGGTAAGAAACTGTTCCTAAAAGATATTCCAACTGGCGATGGATCCAGAGGGTAAGGAAAAATACCAAGACCCAGCTGATCCTTGTAATGTTTAGGGGAAAAATCTAACTACAACATCTTCTTCTGTTACTCCCTTCAAATTAACTGACACATCAAATTATTTATGTGTTCCTCAGCTAATGTTCCAGCGTCTGGATTAAACTTTGGTAACCATTTCTCAGGATAATCAGGTAACGGATGTAAAGGCGCAGGCATAGTGACTGCACCGGGACTTCTCCATGGGGTCTGCGCCATTTTGGGAGTACCAACGATTGCTTGTGGTGTTCCAGGTGCTTGAGGAGGAGGTGGAAATGAAGACTGAAAATATTGTGATGTTGAAGGTGAAGTCCCCTGGTGAATAATAATATGTAATGGTGAAGTGGGTGTTTGACTTCGCACTGGAGATGATGAGATGGAAGATGATAGAGAAAAGGTTTCACTACCAGAACCTTCAGTGTTCTTTTTAATCCTTTTCCTTTTGGGTAAAGGTAACTCAGATGGTTCAATACCGAGTCTTTCGCTTTGAAGTCTGGTGAGATGATGAGGTAGGCGGAATTACGAAGTCTGACTGCTTTGTGATACTTCAGATCTAGGAGGTGAAATGGAGAAGCATTGAAGTTTCTAGATGATAGACTGAACTTCAGGGGACTCTGGACTTAAACGTTCTGAAGTATGATGGGTTTGAGCAGTAGTAGTTGATCCTTCCTCTTCTCGTCTAGATACTGGTATTTCAGAGTGAAAACGAGAGGTCCGAGGAGAAGTGGAGGGTGATTTACTCTGTGAATGGTGTGTAGGTTTTGACTTTCTCACCATTCATAGTGGATGGCCCTCCTTCTAGCGCCAGAAATGTTGATGTCCCAAAAATCGTTACATCAACATCGGGGGATAACCACCCGGCCCGGACCTTGATACAGCTCCTTTTTCGTTTGGGATGGTGGCTCCGACTGGATATAATGGGACCAGTTTCCCAGTAATGAATAAAAGGGGGTGAATGAATGATTGGTTTTCAAATAAGTGATAATAAATGGAGGACTTATTCTATGAACGAAAACGTAAATGACTATTTTATCCCGGGAAGCTTCTATTCTTTAAGTGCAATGTTTAATAATCTGTGTTTGCTGATAGGCATATAGATGACACTATGCAATAAACAAAGACATTCATTTAAATGATAATTGCTTCGTTCAAATAGTTGAACGAAGCAATTGATAAAACAATATTACACTTCTCTTTTATATTACCGATACATGCATGATTGAAAGAGTAGCAAACTGTAAACATCCAATAGTGGAAAGTATAAAACCTACTGTTTAAAGCACATTCACATATTCAATAATAGCAAAATGACCAAACAACAACTCACATAAAAGGAATAAATTCAGACAGAGATAATAGTACCATATGAGTTGTGGATTATTCCCTATGCCAATCACAATTTGAATTCCTTCTTCCGATTCAGAAATACTTTTAAATAAAGGCAATAGTGCACATTCACATCAAAGCTTCATTATCAAAATTTGGAAAGATTGGTCCAGTCTTCATAAAATAATATGCCTGAAGTACAGTAGTGCAACTTCAGGCTTAAGTCATATACAAAAACTTATGACCCTTTCTAAATACATGAAAGGGTCTATAAATACTAAACTAAGCTAACAAACTACAAAATTTAAATGCTACTACATTGGCATAATCTGATCTTAAATATCTCCCCCACAGTGATCTGGTAATCGGCAGCGATGATTCATCCTTCTGGCTGTTTGCCTTTTGTCCTGAGTTGGCATATCGCCAGCATTGGTTCCACTTCTTGAGGGCGGCCGAGACGAGAATTGATTTGAGCAGCATAGGTGGCATCATGTATATCGAGAATGATACACCTGATTGCATCCGTCAAGCATTTGAGGGCGGCTCTCTGAATGTATGGTTTTACTAGGAACAACCAATAGGCGTCCCAAGTTAAACTTTTAATCCCTGAGATCAATCTCCCATTCTTTTCTAGCTCTTGGTTACATGACTGATCCAATGTCTTGGCTGATAATAGTTTACCTGGTGTACATTGAGAAATCATGTTAGATAAATAGAGAGTATTATTGATCAAGTCAATTAAATTGCTCGTAGATAACTTGCATCTGGAAACGGCTCTCTTTGCTTTCATTAATTGGGACTTCCACTCTGTGAATAGGAATTCTTTATGGGATTCTAATATTTTGGGCAAGTTTGCCACATTTCCCTCATTAGAGTCCTGCCAAGTAAGAAAATCTATCAAAGTGTCTTCGGCTTGCTCTAAATCCTGCCTGGAATCAACTGACTTATCTATTATAAATGTTGTTATGTCGCATAAAGGTTCAACTTGGGCGATTTCATGACATAACAATCTTATTTGTGTTATTAATGCCTTGTTAATTTGCATTGCCTCTACTCTGAACTCGGCAGGCTGGGGAAGACTCTTGAACCTTTCTATTTGAGCTGATAATTGAGCAATTTGCTCATCTTTTGTCTTTGCCATCTGTTCATTCATCGCCTTCAACTTTGATAATGCCTCTGATAGTTCCTTCTGTCTCTGGATTGCTCCTGAATTGATCCTCTGCTTCTCTTCATGCAACTGTTTGTTTAGCTGGTTGTTTAATTCTTGCTGTGTGGACAATTGTTGTTGTAGCTGTTCTGACTTTTGCTGCTCTGCCGATAGCTGTGCTTGTAATGAAGCGATCACTTGATCCTTTTCCTTCAACAAATTGCTTACCTCTAATGCCTTATCCATGGTGGCTGTCGAATAGGCACCGGCATATTGTGATAAATTTGTTAGGTCATCAGAGGGGTCGAATTCTTCTCTCCATACCACATTGGCTGTTATTGTTCATTTAGGGAATAGAGAAGGTTGATCAATCCTTCTCCTTTTCCATTGTCGCTTTATTACAGCCCTGTATTTTGGGCTATAGAAAACATCTAGTGGAGGAATGTCCTCCACCTGCAAAATAATTTGATCGGAAGGATTCTTCGGAATTATTTCTACTACTGTAGTTTGGGGTAGACAGCTGGTTCCTCTACTTGGAACCTCCTTTGATGTTGTATCTTATGTATCGGCAGCTTTGGATGTTTCGGCGTCCGTTGAGGTCTCAAGATTGCCTATAATTTTATTAAATTGTTGCCATTCTTCAAGCAATCTTGGGTCCACTTGAGTATCAACATTCATTTCTTTACTGCTCTGCTCCTACTGCCTTTTCTGTTCTTCTTCCCTTATTCTCTCCTGTTCTTTCTTTTCTGCTTCCTCTTGTTCTTTCCTTTGTGCCTCTTCCCATTCTTTCCTCTGTGCCTCTTCCTGTTCTAGCCTCCAAAGTTCCTCCTGCTCTCTTCTCTGGACTTCTTCATAGATTGCGGATGTAGCAGGAGTTTCATTAGTAAGCTGCTGCTCAGGCTCGCTTGACTAAATCATCGGGGTAGTATCTAACAAATATAGAGGCAGAGTTTGCAACCTCTATTCTCTAAGTTTGTTAAATTCTACTAACCCGTCATAACGGTATCTCATTTTGGCTAGCTGTTGTACCTGGAAGATTGACTCAGCGGAGGAGAACCGATCATCAAACTCATCTTCCTTGTGCTCGAATTTAGTAAGCTTAGCTTGATCTAGGGCACTATAGATGACTTTCTTCGGGTTGAAACGTCTATTAGGCAGAGTGGCAAGACTTAGGACGTTAACTTTTTCAGCCTCTTTCTCTGCATGTTTATAATCATGCAGAGTATAGACGCCACACCTAAGAGGAAAAGGAGGCCAAACTTGCTTCTTTGAATTTCTCAGAGTTTTCGTGGCTGACGCAGTTGTAAGATGATATGCTATTTCGCGAGCTAATAGCTTGTCTGGTATGTACAAGGGGAGGACATGAGGTCTGGCCTGACTGCCAAAACTCTTACATAGGTGGAATTTTTTCTTCTCCAAACCAGGTTCCTAGGGCTTGTCAAGTCAATATCAGCCCTGAGAGGAGATCTTAGGGGCAGGTTTATCAAAAATTGCATAATAAATAGGTAGCATGAATCCATTGCAGACTTGGTATAAATGGTGTTTATATGAGCTTTCCATAGTTCTGGTGGTAGATTATGAATAGGCATAGGGTCCTGTGGAGTCCATCTCCACCCTAACACAGGAAACTCGGAATTGAAACAGAGGGTGTCCAAAATATAGGCACTAAAATAAAATGGAGGGATGAACCTATCAGTAACACGAGATTTGTTTCTGATTCAATAATAGCCGTAGCCAACTTATCCGATAATATTGTCCCCCAATCCATGATTTCACTATTACATGCCGCTTCCATCAAAGGAACCATTTATATGGAAAATTTTGAAGAATCATGTAATCCCCACAATCGACACATCATTACTCTAGCATAACAATACGGAGAGCATAAGGAGTCGACGGAGTACTTACCCAAGACTCATGTTTGTGTTTCACCGGGTTCTGTCTCCATTCTCGTATAGGCGCTGACTCGGTCTCATTCTCATCTCGAAACTTCTCCAGAAATGCTTTATTGTACTTCTTCTCTGGCTCGGGAAAATGGTACATTTGTCTCAAATCGTTGGGCTGAAATGAACCAAATATTCTCCCATCAACAGTGTAGAATGTTCTATCCATAATTGGAATTTCCTCAATTTCCCATCTCACCACATCCGTGTACGGAAGAATTTTCTCTCGAGCTGCTATCCTATGAAGGTAGGAATCAGCCAAATCCTTTAAAGTAGCATCAAATTTCCTGCTTGAACCTGCTGAAGCTTGTACCAATGTTTGTTGTGGTTCCTCGGCTTCAACCAGGTTGTAAATATTTTGCCAAGTAGTGCTGCCAAGGCCAAGACATGTGGTATCTGAGATTAACCCCTTCTTGCTTGGTCCCGAATCGATGGCATGTTGTCCTGTTACTACAGAAGCCGCAAGCGTTCCAGACTTCTTAGATTTCTTTCCCATCGTTACTGTGGAAAAACTCCGCACAAGAGAAAAATAAACATAATGCAGAGAATAGATGGCGAAAACCAAGTATGAGGAAATTGTGTCAATCAATGAGTAATGGAAGATTTATCATAAGGCTCCCACGGATGCAATCTCTGAAAGGATTTAGGCATGACTGCTCATTAATTGGCTGTTAAAACCTGTCAATCATTTAAATGCTCATTATATCCTTTATTTGCCGAATAATGGTTTAAGCATGGATTTGATTTTTTTTGGCGGTTGAATGCAAGCGAATCTCTTATGGGGAAGAGATAAGGCTTTCAATGATAATTAATATATAATATAGCGAAATCATATTGATCCTTTTCGAAATTCGCGCCTGGATTCATCGCAATCGACAATCGGAGGAAGCCTTGGGGCAATTTGTTTAAGCATTATGGAATCCCCGATCGCCGATAGCGATATCGCTTGACTCGCATCGGGAGTTTGAAAGAGGAGAGTTTGTTATGTTCACGTCGCATTTCCCCGATCTCCGATTGCGATATCGCATCGGAGCAAAGGGGAGGGGCCATTTATTATTCTTTTTCCTGATATCCATTGGCTATTTGCTTTTATCGCATCGGGGAAAATCAATGGGTCATGGTTATGCATCCTTTGTTGTTGCGATATGCGATCTTGCGATCGCTTTATCGCAATAATAAAGAATTATTCGTTTTATTTTTAAGACCGATTATTTCAAAAGGTTTCAAGATGTTTTTTTTATTTCCGAACCTTTAGAAGAGTGATGGATTAATACCAATTTAATCTAAAAGGGACCCATTTCAATTTATAATTTCCTAAAGTAAGATTTTTTGAAATGGGGGGTTGTTATATAGCACAACATGTCCATAAGGCATTTGTGAGGATTTCTCGGGTTGACAACGTATTATCGCAAGTTTGTTAAGAATTATGGGAGAATAGTAGCTCCTATAACAACATTATTGAAGAAAGATGTTGGGTTATGACTTTGAAATCATATACAAAAAAGGGAAGCAAAATGTTGTGGCAAATTCACTCTGAAGAAAGGATAAGGGTGTGGAAGCATTGCTTTGTGCCATTTCTATTATCCAACCAGATTGGATAAACAAAGCAAGGGATGAATGGAAGAATGACAAAGAAGTGTGGGCACTCATTCAAAACTTACAACAATATCCCAATACATATGATACATTTAGCTGGAAAAATGATTCATTATGTTACAAAGATTGCTTATACCTATGTCAGAATTCCCAACTCAAACAAAATATTCTTATGAAATTGCATGCCTCTCCCTTAGGAGGGAACTCAGGATTTTTAAAAAATTACCACTGGGTTAAGAAGGAATATTTTTGGGATAGCCTTAAATCTGATATTAAAAAGTTTGTGGCAAAATTTTTGGTTTTCCAACAAAATAAAGTTGAAACAATTAAGACCCTAGGTCTATTACAACCTTTATCCATTCCATGTCAATGTTGGGAGGAGGTTTCAATGGATTTTATCACAGGTTTACCCAAGTCCGAAGAAAAGAGTGTCACCATGGTGGTAGTTAACAGACTTACCAAGTATGCACATTTTGTGCATTATCTCATCCATTTAAAGCCAGTACAATTTCCACTGCATTTATGGAAACAATTCAAAAGCTATATTGAAACACAAAGATTATTGTAAGTAACAGAGATCCCATTTTCACTGGAAATTTTTGGACAGAATTATTTTCTTGTCTTGGTACTCAGCTAGCTCATAGCTCATCTTATCATCCTCAATCTGATGGGAAAAATGAGATAGTAAACAAATGTTTAAAAGGATATTTTAATTTCTTTGTATTTGATAAAAAAACACAATGGGTCAAATGGTTGCCTTTGGTTGAATGGTGGTATAACACTTCCTTCCATACTGTGACAAAAATGACCCCATTTATCACACTTTATGGATATCACCCACCGTCCATCACATCATATTTAAGAGAAAATTCTAAGGTTCAAGCAGTGGAAGATCACATCAAGCATCAACAACAAGTTCTCCAACTCTTAAAGGATAACCTAAATTTGGCATAGAATAGAATGAAACAAAAGGCAGATCAACATCGTAATGAAAGAAGTTTGGATATAGTTGAATGGGTATTTCTACAGCTACAACCATATAAAAAAATGTCCCTCAAGCAAGCTAAGAAGGATAATAAATTATCACCAAAGTATTATGGTTTTCACAAGGTGTTGCAAAAGATTAGTATTATGGCATACAAATGGGAGCTTCCTGCAACTTCCCAAGTGCACCCAGTTTTCCATGTTTCATGCTTACAGGAGGTTATTGGTGAAAAGCTCCCAGTTCAAACAATGTTTCCAGAACTTGAAGAGGAAGGAAAAATAATATTGGAACTGGAAGCAGTCACAGGAACAAGAACTCAACAGCTACAAAATCGATCAATTTTGAAGTATCTTGTCAAGTGGAAGAACTTACCCGCTGAAGATTCCACATGGGAGGATGAGACTTTTATACAAAAGCATCCAAAACTACTTGAGCGTTGAGGACAAAACTTTTTTAATGCTAGGGGCATGTTAGGTCCCTATAATACTAGTGATTCCCCCATTACTATTGTCATTGTAGCCCTTATTGTTATTGTTGTGCCCCTATTGTCCCCATATTGTTATTATTGTGCCCCATAGAAGCCCACTATTGTTATTATTGTGCCCTTATATTATTATTGTTATGTCAAATTTGATTATATTGTGACCCCTTAGACTCATATATATAGAAAGGAGTTTTTTTCATTTGTATCCAAGAATTATTCATTTGTGTAATATAAAGGAGGTTTCCCCCTCGAAGAGGCTGACTTCCAAGGCATTGATCTTTATTTTCTATCTTTTAGTGAGCTGGTTTCGTAACATTATGTTTTTCCCCTTTTTGTCTCAGATAATTTGTTGGCCAAAGAAATTGTTGATCAGAGAGTTGGTAAGGGCTTGACTAAAGTGCTTAAATATGCCAAGAAAATTGCCTAACCATCTTTTTCTATCTCCTATGGTACCTATGCCTTCAAGAATTTCAATAATTCCCTACTTGAAATTGAAAAATTAAAAGCCTTCAGGTTTCCAACCATACCAAACAGGCCATATGACCCTAATGGGGCCATGAAATATGTTACAGCATAGGCCAATCTCAGACAATTTTCAAGCGAGCCTGACAAATTCAATGATTTGTTTGAAATGGTTTTAGAGTATTCTATGGTAGAAAATTTGGCAGTAGATCGTCTAACTCTTGACGAATTGATTAGATTCAATCAATATAGTCATTGAAGAACAAACCATTTGCCATAATTTATGTTAAAAAAACCTCGACAGAACTCAGATGTTTCAAATGCATTAGTCTCCCCTTCAAAAGCTCTAATTATTTCCCAAGTCTCTGAAACAACTATTGTAGTTGTTGAGAAAACAAGCAAAATTAAAGACGAGAACAAATTGGATGAAGTATGGGAGGAGTTCAATCGTGTTTTACAGTCGAAGAAACTCAGGTTATAGGTATGTCAGCCAATATACAAGCAAAATAGGTTACAGTCAACAAAGAGACAGAGCAGGTTCTGGAAACTACAGGGACAACCTCATTTACTGTTGAGGATTCCCAGGGGAATATTGTTCCTGATACTCCCAAGAAGAACATTGATGCTGAAATTGTCGATAAATCCATTGTTTCCGATAATATGGAAATAATTCCTGCATTCCCTATTGCCAAGATAATCCTTAATATTGAAGAAATATCACCTTTAGACGTACTTTACAGTCCGAAACATAAAGCAGTGATGATCAGTTCAAAGAAGAAAAGAAAGTTAGAACAATTGCAAGAGCTAGTTTCAAATGAAACTTCTTTTCAAGTTCTTTGGAAAGGAGCTCAAACAACCCCTAATGAGGAATTGAACAAATTATCTCAGTTTACAGGAGCTTATACTAGTGCTATCATTGATAAAACTACGGAAATACAATTGTTGATAAAAGAAAAAGTTCAAAGGATTATTCAATTAGAACAATGTTTCAAGGTTGAAAAGAAAGCAATCGAGCAATAATGGAAAGAAAACCTTACCGAGTTATAAACAAGTTTTAATGATTTAAAACTATAATTTGAATTTGAAATGAAGGATAAAGATGAACAGATACTACAATTGCAACAAATGATAAACCAGCTGGGGGAAAATCTAGAGATAAATGAAGTATGCAAGGAGGCATCATAATTAGATATACTCATAACAAAATAGCAGGCTATCTTTTGTCACAAATTGGCTTTAATTCATCACTTGTCAAAGACAAATGATTCTTTAGTAAACCAACTATCTAATTTGAGGGCATTTTATGAAGAAATTGGTGAGAAAATCTTTGAGTACATAGATTGGAAAGACAGTGCTAAAGGAAGATCAGTTGATCTTGCTCGAATTGAAGAATCACAGAAGGATATCAATTTCGGTGACTTGGATATCAAAATTAAATGGGTAGAAATGGTTATTATCAGAGCCAGAAATCTTGCCTCAAATTTTCATCGAATACATTACAGATACCTTATTGCAGGCCAATCTAATACGGGATGCCCGAAGGACACCCTACCAGACGTCAAAACTTAAAAAAATATTGGTAAGAAACATCTAAGAATAAAGTTGAGGATATTCAGAGTTTATCACAAGCAAACCTTGAAATTTATTGGCATTTCCTAGTGAAACCACATAGTCAGTGGCTCGTGTTGAGGTGTCTCTCAAATGCAGCAGTGCAACTTGTTCTAGCGCTTAGTGATGCAGTGTTTACAAGACAAATGTGCATGCAACTAGTGCATCCCCCTAGCTAAAGCCACTCACATACATATGTGATCTCAGGGAGTAGATGAAGAATCAATCTGGAGCACAGTCATGAGTTTTTGTTACAACAATCACTAATTTTTCTTTCCTTTATCTTAGCTTAGTTTGTTGAAGATTTTCTAAATAATTTATTTTAAGTTTACTATTTGTGTAATATTAATAGGTTATTTAAAACCATTTCATGCATTTAGAAAGGGGTCCAAAATCTTGAGAAGATAGCTTTGAACTTACACTATTGTTTGATCCAAAGTTATCTAATAGAGAAGTTGAGCCTGAAAGCTATCTTGTCATAAGCAGAGCGCTAATGCATCAAATACTATTATATTTATGTTATCGTTGTGTTATTGAATTAGATAGTGAATATCTTATACGTTATTTTGTTATGTAAATGCTTTGAAAACAATCAATAATTACCATTATTGATATGCAGAATTGAATGATTTGTGATTATGTATGAGATAACGAGATCTTTTATGTGATTGAGTTTTAACCAGATAAATTAATTAACTATTTAATTAATTTAGTTTATCATATATGCTTTATTTTGATAAAAGTTTTGAATGATCTATATTGTTATATACTTTGTGAAATATTTCTTTAAGTCACATATAAAGATTTTCTATCCCAGGAAATAGGTAGAATAAGTTTATTTAGTAGATTTATCATTAGCTATAAAATCATTTCATTAGTTTCATTCTTTTATTATAACAAGTCTCTTTAAAACGGGAAATTGATCCCTTTATACCCAGTTGGACCCACCAATTTCAACGAAAATGGAGTTGTTTTAAGCTCTCGACGAGGTGGTATTCCCCGATGTTGAGGCAATCAAGTTAATTCCTTTAAAAAGTTCCCACTTCTCGATCTTCTTCATCTTCACAATTTATGTATAACAATTTCTTCTCACTCCATTTATGCCCTTTACTATAATTATTGTCACAATTGAAACATAGTCCATTTTCTCTTATTTCATCCATTTTCTAAGTAAACATTGTTGGTTTAGGAAAGAGGGCATAATTTTCTCTATAGTTATTAGTGACCTATTTTCTTGTGGACATATTTTTGCTTTAAAATTTCCTTTCAAAAATGAAAGCATGCTCTAGAGATTTAGGTTAAAAGAGATGCATCTCATGTTGGATGCTTTCCTTTAAAGTTCCCAAAATAGGTTTTACAAGTTATCCTTTAAAATATTCTTTACTTTAAGACTCAACTTTTGGAATTGTTGAATGTGCTCTGTAACTGGAACCCTTTGTCAAAGATTCACCAATTGACTAAAGAATGTGTTGCTCTTAATGTCCCTACAATGCGCTATGAATTCCTATATAAAGATGGACCAAGATATAACATAATCCTTTTTTCTTTCATATTTCCATTGATGTCATTCATCTTGGTCTTGTTCTAAGAACATGGATGCAATATTTACCTTTTCTAAGGATGTCACTTGGTGTAGATCAAAGTATTGCTCCATTTGAAATATCCATGTTATAGGATCATTAACATAAAATTTCCTCATATCAGTATTCAGTATGTAGTAGTTCCTTGGAGCTAACTTGAAGCCCATAAGATGTTGATCTTGGATTGAAAATTCATGATTATGGTTATGTGATTCAAAATGTGTGCTCTCTATGTAGAAAAATTAACTAAAGAGAAAAACATAGTTACAAAGACAATTAATAAATCAATTAGCAACAACCAAATATTAGAAATATGCATGAAATATAACCTAGGAAAAACCCAACTCCAAGGAAAAAACCAACACAATTTCAATAGATGGAAAAAACCCTGGCCAACCTGTCCAAGTGAATCTTCATAACTCACATCCCTAGCCTCACATTACAATGAAGCCTTACAAACCTTTTATAGGATCCATTACATGAAATACCATGGATACACTATACCACGTGACAAAAAACCATCATTGTATAACCTAGTCAACTTTTACTCTATCCCCGAATCAATTTACCTAACATTCACCCTATAAGATTGACTTGGAATACCTTGACTAAATCCAACCAAGATTTCCAAGTGAATCATCCCATCCCCACTCACTCTGGCCCTTATTTCCCTCAAATTTTGTATCGGGGTATGTGCTAACCCGACATTCCCCCTATCACCTAGGTATAACCCAAACTTCACTAGTGATTACCCTGGGGTATGCATGCCTTACCAAGTCTTACAGAAATATGCCCATTTTCATGCAATAATTTGAACTTCATTATAAAATTTTATTTTTTTGTTCTTGTTTCTATCTTATCACGTCCTCTCTTGTGCATTGCTTTGACTTCAATCAATATCAAACACATCCTCACAGTTAGGAACCTTGTTCATCTCTCTCGTTTCTCTTGTCTGATCTAAACCGAGCACATTAGTGATGGCCACCAACACTTGGTTCCAAGGATTATTGAACTCTAGAATTTCACTTCTTGCAATTTTGTGCCACTCTCCACAATTATGCCTAGGTCTACCTATGTGCCTCAGCAACAACTACAAAACCATGAAGTCCACCAACGCATTCATCCAAGGCCTTGAAAATGAAATATGTGGCATATCCATAGAAAGGCACCTATATAATGAGAAAACACATTCTGTAAATCCCACAAATTAGATTTCCTTTCACCATGAGCACTAGTATCAATCTCTTTAACATTATCATCTTTGAGAACTTGCACTTTACCGTAGGTCATATAACATCAAATTTGGGATCTACATACCTGATAATCGATGGTGACACTCCCATTTAGTGGACCGAAATTCACGACTACCAAAGTTGAACCGATGGTCCATTCTCCATCTTAGATATGGTCAGCCCCTTATTTTCATTTATCTTCATCTTCTTGTTGTCTGTTATCCAACTCGGTTCTCGGTTGTTCAAGAATCAACAAGTGTTCTCCATTCACACTTTGTCACAAATGGTTGGTAGTGTCCTCGACAACCTTATCTAATTCTGGAGGAACCTTTCACGCCTGATGCTCCTCATGTACATATATTCTCCTCTCTAACACCAGCTCCTCATAGCAATGAAATAATCATCTAGAAAATGGCAAAGACCAGATCATTTAAGCACAAAAATTATGAGTTGTTGCTGCAAATAAAAGGTAGAGGTAATTGAATCCTCCAAGAATTCCATTCTCCACCCGAAGTGTGTATTGCAGATCTCCAAGGACCACCATAGCCACGGTCCTTATCACCACTTTGCTACAACAAAGCACCTTTAGTGGAAATCTCTTGTTGGTCACAACCACCATTTTCATTGCTAGGTTTCATAACAAATCACAACCATGCTACCTGCACTCAGATATGTCACAAACTCTATTTCAATCTCTCCAACTACTAGATCACATAATACCTTGGCTTTAGAGACATCCCTCTGAATCCAACTCTTGGATCTGATACCACATGTAGGAAAATTAACCGGAGAGAAAACCATATTTTGTGGGATAATTAATAAATCAACCAACAACAATCACATATTAAAAAATGTGCATACAAATTAACCTAGGAAAAGCACAACCCAATTTCATTATAACTGCTTGACCAAAACCATGGCCAACCGACCAAGTGAATCTTCACAACTCACATCCCTGGCCTCACATTACAATGAAGTTTTCCCATCCTTTTATAGGCTCCATTACATGCAATACCATGGATACACTATACCACGTGCCAAAAAACCACCATTGTATAACCTGGTAAACTTTGACTCTATCCATGATTCAAGTTTACCTAACACTTCAATTGTGATAGCATACTCCCCATATGATATTTATTCTCAATAAAATGCTTCTCCTTATGTTCATGATTTCATTGGACCTCCACATCCCTTTTAGGAAGCCTCTCTGAGAGAATATTTTCCATGGAAATCATGGATTTTTTATTTCTTCCTTATTTTCATTCATCTTATTTTCTATTCCTTCCTTATTTTCATTAATCTTGTTTTCTATTACTCTTTTAAGCTTTTTTTTAGAGCCTATTAAATCCACCTTTCTCAACATATTGTCATCCATTTCATTAACTTTCTTCTCAAATTGATATAACCTCAATTCTAAGTCATCACTTTCTTCACTTAAATCCAACATGGGCCTTCGATAGCTTTACCTGTTGTAGTAGCTTTGTTTGGAGGCATGTTGGAAAACAATAATAGCCCACCTCTATATTACAACCTAAAAAAGGGGAATCTAATTAACAATTACGTCACTAGTAAGTTACATACCTTACTTTTGATAATATCATAGGGTTTGAAGCTTTATTGATATATCTTTGAGATTTGACGCCTTCTAGATTTGAAAATTTGTTATGTAATGTTATGATATGTAGTTTCCACAACTCCACAAGTGTGAACTAAATCTAATGTGCCAACTAAAAGTTGTAGTAAATTTCCCAAAACTTGTTGATTTTTTCGCCACTTCCCACAAGAAAACTTGCATTATGTGCCACATGTCCAATTCTTGAAAATTAATTTTGGAACTTGTACCTAAGTTACTTCTATATGTCTGCTGAAATTTTTGAAGATTTGACAATCTTCTAATTTCCATACAAGAAGATATAGTAAAAATACCAAGATGGCCTATTTAAAATGTATTTCATTACTATTGAAAACCCTTAACTTCCATAGGGTATAACTCTGAAATTATAGAGAACAAACTTATGAAAATGGAACTAGTTATTCCCTGATATTTCTCCTTAGTATGGTCTAAATTTCACTTTATTTCAATTTATTATTCGAGCATATAGAAACCCTAAATTCCTTGGATAATATCCCCAAAAATATAACAAACCAATATCTATATTCACCATGATTTTTCCTTAGCAATGTCCAATTTTCACTGTCTAAAGCCTCACAAAAAAAAATTATAGCGAAAATGTTGAATTGACATGTTTAAATTAGTGAAAACCTATGATCAAGAGATTTGATACCAAATAGTATGATGCTTGCACCTTAAAAATGACAAGAAATTAATAATTACAATCCACTTCAAGGGGAAATCTCGTTTTACAATAAATATAGTGAACAAGACGATATTTTATGCTCCTAAGATTAGGTATCCATAGTATATATATATATATATATATATATATATCTATATATATAATATATATATATATATATATATATATATATATATATATATATATATATATATATATTATATATACTATATATATATATATTATATATATTATATATATATATATTATATATATATATTATATATATATATATAAGATATAATATGTGAGACAAAGGGTACAATTATAATAAAATGGGACCATGAGGGTTTCTATCCCACATAACAATAGAACAACATAAATTTAATCACTCAATATTTAGTGCTTAATAAGTGTTTTTTGGGTTAACATGGGGCTTATATAGGGATTAATAGTGAAGGACTAAGACATCCTAGCTTAAGGCCTGTCACCCAAATTTTGTTCCAAGCTTGGTTCTTATGGTTGCACTCTAATGCTTGACGACATAAAATGAGAAACAACTTAGTACTTGTAGAAAATATAGGAATTTATGGAAAACGTTTAAGCAAGAACCTATTTTCTCCTCATCTATGTTTTCCCTCCAGTGAGTGATTTTAGGTATCGTTGATTTTAGTTTGGTTAAGAAAGGTGACAATAATGACAAGCTAGAAATCTAGTTTGTGACATGGAGGAGGTGGGAAAGGCTCACATCGGGGCTCGCACATAAGGGATTAAGAATAGTCTTAAGCTTAACTCTTATGTTTGAAAACTCCACCAAATATCTAGTAAGGATTGTGGGAGATGGAGGAAGAAATCATCACTTACTAGGATTTTCATTCTAATTTAGACGTTATTACGACCATAACTGAATAGGTGACCTACACAGACTATACAAGGAGGAATAAAAATCATTGTTTGCACATTGTGGATATCTATTGGTAGGTAAATACTCCTAAATAAGTTCCTCTTAGAAAGATATAATATGAAGGATCAAAACCCACTGATGTTGGATGAGCTCCAATTGCAATTCAAGGCTTTAATTGCAATCCATGGCCTTGAATTTCCTTTCCTACTCCAATTGCAATTCAATTTCAATCCATAGCCTTGAATTTCCGTGTTTTCCTCTAAAAAGGACATGCTCCTAAGAGTTCAACTAACCCAGTCCCCATTGAGGTGGATATCTCCATCTTCTCTTAATCCTTTTAATGTTTGGAGCTCTTTTACATGTTTGGTTTTCTAGTGTGTCGTTGACGGTGTTGGACCTGCCAACATTAGGGGATCTCCCCGGTATGAATTCCCAATTAGAACTCACACCATTTGGTGTAGGAGTCCCATATGATATGATGGCCCGGTTGTTGTTATCTTAAATGTTTGCCTCAGCTCTTACTTGTCATGCCAGGAGAGTGGTCTTCTTTGTCTTCAAGTAGTGAGGTTCGCATGCCTGTGATCGTTAGTGCTACTTGTGTCAATGGTTCTTTCACCGTAGAGGGAGAGGGTGAGAGTGAGTCCCAAGTTGGATGGGAGGAAGTCCCAACTCTATTAGGAACACACAACACAACAGGACATGCACAGCTTCCGGAGGAGCAGTCCACATGGATGGGGCAGTCACAACACACAAGGAAAGATAACACATACAACACACAATGGATGGGTCTGCGTGAGTGCGACGATCATTATAGAAAGTTCATGTGAAAGTTCTATCTAATGTCTGGGAGGGTAGCCAACACAGGCGAGACAGCGTTAACAACATATGTTGGATTTCAAGCCTCTGTGGAAGTTTTTTGTAGAATCATAATCCGGATTGTCCACAGTTTCAATTTCATTCTGTCCACAGTTAACAACATATACAATGCATTTTCATTAACATATATGTATTTCAACAAGTGAATGAGTTCTAGTGTTAAACACAAGTTAAAGCAACATGCATTACAAGTGTTCAAGATTAGTCTTACAACAGTTACAAGACATGTGCGAAAATGTGTTGGCCTGTTAGAAGGCTTCTGTATTAAGTGAAAGTTCCAAGACACATCATTACACCATACATCACTAACCCCGTCTGCAGGACATTAGAGCCACTACTTACTCCTCAAAGAAAAGATTACAGATTCTCAAGGCTATGTGAGAGGAGATGAGGTGAAAAGTCCCTTGTATGTACAAATGATGGGGTATTTATAGCCAAGGGTGAAACTGACCCTTGTGGTTGTTCGACTACCCTCATGACTGTTTGAATTCCATGACTTTTCAACTTTACATAACTCTTCATACAACAAGTAGGTCTCTTGGACTTCCACATTACATTACATTGATTGACAGTATGGCCCATAGTAGAGATGTGGACAACATGACCCATGAAATGACTAGACATGATAGTGCTAGTACATGTTTGCTGCTGCTGGTGTGCATGTTGAGCTACAGTGATTTTGGGTGATGGATGTCCTCATGGTGTGTCACAGCTTCACCTCTGCATGGCAAAGTGTGTGGAGTCCTTGGTGGTCATTGGTTCACTTGATGTTGCATTTTCACATTGATCCTTGCTTGTATGTTGGTAAGCTTGACAGATCCGTCCATTCGTGAAAATTGCATGTTTGTCCATCCATCCATCCGTGAACACATCTTGCATGTTTTCTCATTCGTTCATCCATGAACACATCTTTTCATGATCGTATGTTCATGAGCACATCACTTTCATGCATCGTTTGTTCATCCGTTGGCAAACATGTCCTTTTGCATGCACTCCCTTTGTTCATCCCATCCATTTTCGTGCCATGTTCATTTGTGTACCTATATCTACATTCACTCATGGCAAGACAACATCAAATCCAAAAAACCTCCTAGTCTACCATGATGCATGATCATTTCAAATTCAGGTGACCGGGAGAGGAGACAAGATTGCGAGCTAGGATGGAGGCTTCGAGCACTATTGATGAAAACTACACAGCAGACACTGGGTGATGAAGATGGGAAATCTAGATCAACAGTGACTGTCTGTGGGGTTTAGGTCAGCCAAAGGAAAAACCTGCACATTTTTTGGGAGGAATAGTCCTAGCTACGGGAAGGTTGGGTAGACAAAATATGTGCAATTTTCGAAAGGAGCGGGTAGTGGGAGCCTGGTAGTGAAAAATACTCAATTCCTGGAGGGAATTGGTAGTCAGTTGTTGTATCACTGCCATCAAAAATTGTTCAATTCCTAAGGGGAACTGGCAGTCAGCTACTAGAGCTTGGCAACAAAAACTGCACAATTCCGAGAGGGAACGGTAGTCAACTACCAGGAACTGCTGGTCGAAAAAACTATGTTGATGCTGGGAGGATGTCCTGCTGATCACCTCTATGCAGTTTCTGAGCTAAGCGGACTATTGGGCAGCATAGGACTTGCTCATGAAAATTGTGCAATTTTCTTGGTGAGCAGTCGACCAACTGTTGGGAGAGCTAGTTGCAAAATGACACAAGTTTTTGAGGGAGATAGGAACGGGCACTAAGTGTCTATCCAACCTGTGTGCATAATTTCCTCAGTCAGAAAAGTGGGAAAGATATGCAACCTCTGTGAAATTTTTGAGGGGAGTCAGTCACATGGTGGTTGTCGGGTCAAACTCTTTGGTTAACCAACTTGAAGGTTGATTGAGTTGCTTGCAGGAAGCGCAGCTTGAAACGGCTTTCTTGGTGCTTCTGCGCTATTCTCGGTGACAGTCAATCAAGTCGATGGCGGGGTGATTGTCCTGCTGTTAGAGGGGAGTCTGGTCATGATAACTTCAGCAAAATGACTAAATGTGTGAATGAGTGAAAGATGCAATGTGATCCTGCAAACACACACTTACATGACTCGACGACAAGATGACTCAAACCATCCAGACACACATGCTCAACATGACCGACCGACGGTGTGAGTGATAAGCACGATAATTGTGATTGATCATTGGTCAACCATGACAATGCTTACGCGACAGTGTATGTGACTCCGTGTGTGAGTGTGACAGATGTTTTCATAGTGAACATAACATGTACACACGAAGCGAAGACCTTGAGCATGACCAGAACATGGTCATAAGCATGACATTGAAATCAAAATAAAAAATCTATTAGTGAAATGATCGAGCAAGGTGGGTGCAAGGACTCACATGAGCTCATAAAGTGAACCTAAGTGTGTGCAATCACCATGTAAAACTCTCAAAGGAGGCTCTGAAATTGGAAAAAGGCCAAAATTTTGGAGGGTGGTTGTAGTCGCTATGACACTTGGTGACACACTAGTAGAACTCCAACTTCTCTATTTTGGTTCATTGCTAGCACAGGGCTTTGGTCTTTCAGGAAGTATTGAATCGTTGTGCAGGTTACTTTGGCTTCCCCACTTACCTCAAGGACATACATGGTTAACCTTCTACCAACTCAGTCAAACACAATCAAAATTTCATCTTGATCATAGTGTTTCGAAATCGAGAAGGGTAGTTTAGCTCGTGAGTCAAAGATTTTAAGAGTATAAGTTTTCATCTCTAGTGTTGCTCCACTGTTAGCAGGCCTGGACAGTACCTCGACAGAGTCATGCAGGAACACACGCATTGCTCCACTACAAGCGATCCTGGTTAGTGCCCTGGTGGATTTGCATGCTTCACCTCTTTTTGCAGGAAGCCTTTCTCTTCTTTCACCTTTATATCTTTTCTCAAGTGGACTATGCATAAGAACTTATTTATTTTTGGGGCGGAAGAGGGATCTCAAATTATTGAGAGAAGAAGAGGTTGTTCCTTTAGAGAAGCATGTAAGACCTCTGACATAGGTTTGTTCGTTTAAATATTCTCCTTCTCCATTTCTACTAGTTGGATGACTTGAACACATAAAGCAGAAGGCTGAGTACATGCATGGGGCTTCCCAGTGTGGACACAGGTTCATCGTTGGACCAAAACTTCCCTTGCAAACGGTTCTTATTTTCTGTCAAGACTTCATTGACCGAAGGTTATAACCAAGCATAGAGAAGATGAACACAAAGACTTGCCAAGTGTCATAGTGTCACAAGTTTATTCAAATCTCAGCCACATACTCTATTCAAAAGCCAAAACACAGTAATTGGCAGCACTTATTTTCGGAAACAAAAATAGAAAGGAATTAAGAAAACCAAACAAATGAAAACAAAAATAGTAAGAAAAGAAAACAAAGTGAAAACAACAACAATCAAGCAAAGAAACCAAGTCAGCAAGAAAACAAACAAGCAAACCACAAAGTAAAGACAAGAGAAAATAAAACACTACTCCTACTCCTATGTTAAATGGTAGGGGTTACATGAAATTAAATTTCCAGTGAAGCCACCATAGGCGTACCCGACCTGTAGTCACAAAGATACAAGTGATTAAAACAGATAAAAAATAGTGTGCAATAGAGAATGAGAAAACTTGACAAAATTGCACATAAGAGAGAAGGTCTCACCTATGGGCAGAAGAATGTGTCACAACCACCCAACACGCATGCTTACATCTTCTGTGACTACCATTTTTCAATAAACCTCGGAGGCATCTTGCGAGTGTGTGTTGTTCGGCACCAAGTTTCTTAGTGAGTGTGTGGAAGGACTGAAGCTTGTTACCTACAACACGACTCGCTAAGTAAGATTGTTCCAACCATTCAGTGATTGGATCATAAAATTCGTTATGGTTGTTTTGAAAGATTCTTGATCCTTGAGAATATGGATTCCTGATTCGAGAGAGGGTATCATGATGGGAATCTGATATGGATAGATAGATATGGTCATTCTCATCAGCCTTATCAAGACATTGAGGGCCTACCATAGCCACCAGCGCAAGCTAAGGTGCCTCACTTGCTTGATAGAAATCTAAGAATAAAGATGTTACACAGTGAAAATAATAATGTGCAAAGAGACTACCATTGGATGTAATGTTGGGAAAATGATAAACTGCATGATAACCACCCAAGGTAGAAGAAAAATCAGACCAGTCGATCAATATGGCAGATTCCCAATTTGACACGAACAAAGAAAATTTTTGAACAATCGTGCGAACGATTTGAATGAGGGAATCAAGTTCGTTGTCTGCTAAACATGATAGAACACCCACCTGCAACTGGTGAAAAAGTGTGCAGGCATCATGGTAATCATAGAAATGTAGAAAGGATGCCATCACTGTGAATGTGTGAAACCAGTTGGGGTGTGGTGAAACGAGAGTAGCTTGATTTGCACAATAGCTTGTGTGCTCGTCATCACACAGGGAGATTGTTGGTGTGATGAGCAGGCAGATTTGACATGTGAAATTTGCAAAAATACCAAGGAGCTAACTACAAGAGAGAACAGCTAATAAGTATGATTCCATATACAAATAGTGTTTGAGATGATCAACTTCACTATCCCATGATTGCATGAGGGAGGGACACTCCCAACCCAAATTATATTTAAGAGAGGTGCATGAAGATGGACATGTTGTAATGGACTCGTGGATTCGATCATTAGTGAAAATCTAAAATTTTGAAAAATCATACCTCTAATAGTAAATATTCTTTACACAGGGATTTACCTCGAGTGCGACCGTGCAGATAGATAGATTTTGTGTGAGAAACTAGATCTGATTTGGTTTAATAGGCTTACCAGATTCGCGAGGTCCTGTATAACCATCAATGGACAATGAAGTACCTCGACTCACTGGCACATCCTGGAACTTTCCAAAATTGAAAATTTTCATTTTGAGATGTGAACCAGATCATGCATGGCTTGAGGATGGTTTTTGTTACTGATTTCAAAACTTCTCTTAGGATGACAACCATCTCTGTCACAGGCTTCATCAAAATTGTCAGCTAGCCGACTTAACGAGTTGTCTTCATGCACCACACAAGATGATGACAAGTGGGAAGAGTCTTGTGTGTTGAGACTATTTTCATCATGGACAACCTCATTTCCTTGTGTCGATCAAGGATATAACTCATAAGATGAAGACGCCAGGGAACATGGAGTGTCTTTAACACATGTTGATACATTGTGAATGATAGGAGACACAGGCAAGTGAGTGAAGAGGAAGCTTCAATATTGATGTATTCTTTGACATGTGTGCATTCCAGATCTGAGTTAGAGTGTACATGAGATGACAATAGATCATATGATGTGCTTGGGGTTTCATCACATCATACAGAAGCATGGGAGTGATGACAGCCAAAGACTATAGATTGATCGAAAGAATTGACTGTGCATGATATTTTACTGAAATTCGCGGATCGAGGATCGTTCAAGAATGGAAGCACAATGTTTTTAGAGGAATTGATTGTGTCTTCACCATCCTACTTCTCCACTAGTATGATGAGATTTCCTTGCACATGACTGCAACTTGAGCCAAGAGATTGAGAATCAAGAGAGTTCACGTAGCTATCTTGTGAAGTAGATTGCTCAAGCAAGTTATGGTTAAAGGAGTCATGGCTTGTATATGATGGAGGATGGCAGAGATGTAGAATAGACTCAAGACTTGGGTTAGGAACGGTGATTTCCTCTTGAGAAAGAAGGGATGATTTTTCTCCATAAGCTTTCTTAACCGTTCTGGAATTTCCTTCATTGGGGCGGGAAACACCCAAGAAGATGGATTGGGAACATGTTGCGTAGATTCTTTAGCTTGCAACCATTGCAAGGGGGTACCCACTACATAGATTTCTTAGCTTAGTGGCCACTGTGAGGGAGGTGTCTCGTGATCTGCAAGAGTCGAGGAAGAAGGGAAATCAGGAGGTTCATTGTTTTGGGAGACATGAACCAAGTGTTTCAGCTCTTGGCTCATGAATTCAAGGTCCACAAACCGTTCAAGAATTTCATGATAGAGGTGAAGGAAGCAAGTAGCAGAGTCCTCAACTAATTCACCAAGCTTCATTCTTAAACGAGAGATTCTTTCATAGACATATTCATGGTCACACTCATCGAAGGCTCAATGGAGCTCCTTGAGGAAAGTGAGAAGGGAATGGATGGAAGCAGGTGATAGGGTATGACACCACCGATTAGCACGATCTTCAAGGGTGAGGAAGAAGAGTATGCAAACAATCTCATCACTATCGATTTCATGAGATTTGCAGAAATGAAGAAAATCATATATGTGTTTAGTTACAGACGTTCTGTCCTCACAATTAAACTTTAACAAGGACAGTGATCCAAAAGCTCATCGAGGATTGATAGTTGATTAAGGGAGAAATGAGAGAAACACCCCGGGAGCATGAATTGTGTATGATTCATTAGGTAAGAGATTCAACCCAGATTTATGGGCTGAACTTGTCATCTGGCCCTCCTTCTAGCATCAAAATGTTGACGGTGCTAAACCCACCAACATCAGGGGATCTCCCCGATATGATGTCACAACTAGACCTCACACCATTTGGTGTAGGAGTCCCATCCGGTACGATGGCCCGATTTCCATTATCTTAAATTTTTTGCCTCAACTCTTACTTGCCAGCCCAGGAGAGTGATCTGCTTTTTCTTCGAGTAGTAAAGTTTGCGTGCCTAGTGATCGCTATTGCTACATGTGTCAATGGTTCTTTCACCGCAGAGGGAGAGGGTGAGAGTGAGTCCCAAGTCAGATGGAAGGAAGTCCCAACTCTGTTAGGAACACACAACACAACAGGACGTGCACAACTTCTGGAAGAGTACTCCACACAGATGTAGTAGTCACAACACATAAAGAAATATAATACATACAACACACAGCGAATGAGTCTGCGCGAGTGCGACAGTCATTATAGCAAGTTTATGTGAAAGGTTTGTCTGATGTCCAAGAGGGTAGCCAACATGGGGGAGACAATGTTAACAGCATATACAACACATTTTCATTAACATATATGTATTACAACAAGTGAATGAGTTCAAGTGTTAAACATAGGTTAAAGCAACATGCATTACAAGTGTTCAAGAATAGTCTTACAACAGTTGCAATATATGTGTGAAAATGTGTTGGCCTATTAGGAGGCTTCTGTATTAAGAAAAATTTCCAAGACACGTTGTTACACCATACATCACTAACCCCATGTGAAAGGTGTTGGAGCCACTACTTACTCAGACTGTCAAGGCTGTGTGGGAGGAGATGAGGTCAAAAGTCCCTTGCATGTACAAATGAGGGGGTATTTATGGCCAAGAGTGAAACTGGCCCTTGTGTTTGTTTGACTACCCGAGCCATGATTGTTTGACTTCCATGACTTTTCGACTTTACATGACTCCTCATACAACAAGTGGGTCTCTTTGACTTCCACATTACATTACATTGATAGACAGTATGGCCCATAATAGATATGTAGATGACATGACTCAACATGACAGTGCTTGTGCATTCATGCTGCTACTGGTGTGCATGTTGAGCTGTAGTGCCGATGGGCAATGGATCTCCTCATGGTGTGTCATAGCTTCACCTCTTCATGGAAAAGGAGTCCTCGATGGTCGTTGGTTCGCTTGATGTTGCATTTTCACATTTCTCCTTGCCTATATGTTGGTAAGCTTGATAGGTTCATCTGTTCATGAAAAGTGCATGTTCATCTCCGTGAACACATCTTACATGTTTCTTGGTTCATCCGTTTGTGAACACATCTTTTCATGATTGTCCGTTTGCGAGCACATCCCTTTCATGCATCATTTATTAGTCCATTGGTGAACATGTCCTTCTGCATTTACTCACTTTATTCATCTCATCCGTTGTCGTGCCATGTTCATCTGTGTACATGTATTTGCAGTCACTCATGACAAAACAACATCAAATCCAAAAAATATCCTATTCTGCCATTATGCATGATCATTTCAAATGTGGGTGACTGAGAGAGGAGACAAGGTTGTGAGTTGGGATGGAGGCTTTGGGCACTGCTGATGAAAAATGTGTAGTAGTCACTGGGTGATGAAGATGGGCAATCTGAATCGACAGTGACTGTTTGTGGGGTCTAGCTCAGTTGGAGGACAAAACTGTGCAGTTTTTGGGAGGAACAGTCCGGGCTACAGGAAGGCTAGGCAGACAAAATATGCGCAATTTCTGGAAGGAGCAGGCAGTAGAATCCTGGCAGCCAATACTGTGCAATTCCTGGAGGGAATTAGAAGTCAGTTGTTGGGTCACTGGAAGCAAAAACTGTAGAATTCCTGAGGGGAACTAGTTGTCAGCTGCTGGATCTTGGAAGCAAAAACTGCGCAATTCCTGGAGGGAACTGGTAGTCCACTTTCGAGAGCTGCTAGCGGGAAAAACTGCACTGATACTGGGAGGCTGGCCTGCTGATTAGCTCTGTACAGTTTCTAAGCTGAGCAGACTGCTGGGCAGTAAGGACTTTCTCATGAAAACTGCACAATTTTCTTGGTGAGCAACTGGCCAACTTTCAGGAGGGCTAGCTGGAAAACTGTGCAATTTTCTAAGGGAGACAGGGACAGGCACTAGGTGTATGTTCATCATGTCTGTGCAATTTCCTCAGTCAGCATAACAGATAAGATCTGCAACCTCTACGCAATTTTTTAGGGGAGTCAGTCCCGAGGTGGTTGCCAGGTCAAACTCTCTGGTTGACCAACATGAAGGTTGATTAAGTTGCTTGCGGGCAGCACATCTTGAAATGGCTCACTTGGTGCTTCTGTGCTATTCTGGATGACAGTCGATCGAGTTGATGGTGGGGTGATGGTCCGGCTATCATAGGGGAGTCCGGTCATCAAAACTTTAGCAAAATGACTAAGTGTGTGAACGAGTGAAAGATGCATATGTGATCCTACAAGCACACACTTACATGACTCAATGATGAGATGACTCAAACCATCCAGACACACATTACCAACAAGACTAACCGACGGTGTGAGAGACAAGTGCAATACTTGTGATTGATCGTTGGTCGACCTCGATGACGCTTGCGCGACAGTGTATGTGACTCTCTGTGTGAGTGTGATAGATGTTTCAATAGTGAACACAACATGTACACACGAAGCAAAGACCTTGAGCATGACCAGAACATGATCGTAAGCATGACATTGACATCAACATGCAAAAGTTATCAGTGGAATGATCAAGCAAGGTGGGTGCGAGGACTCACATGAGCTCACAGAGTGAACTCGAGTGCATGCAAGCATCAAGTAAAACTCTTAAAGGAGGCTTTGAAATTGGATGCAAGCAAAAATTTTGGAGGGTGGTTGTAGCCACTAAAACATGTGTCTAGGCCCATGAAGTTTGATAGATTTTGTTTATATATCTTTCTAGACTCTCTAGTTGTTAATCCTTGGACATGTTATATTTCACGACATTGTGATATCTATTTCTTCTTTGGACAAAAGCTCTCTTTTTCCGCCAATGGTTTGGTATCCCCAGTGGCAGACTCAAGGCACATAGAGAGCTAGACCATATGTAATTTTCTTTATCTAATAGAGGACTTGAACCTAGAAAAAAAATAATGAGTTAATGTCTTTTGTAACATGGATATTTTGAGAAAAAAAATCATTAGATGTATCATAAGTATTTAGTTTATGTACAAAAGGAAGAGTGTTGAGATAAATAAAACCTTTCATTTAATGTTCTCCAGAAGATTTTTTATATAAAGGAAATTTAAAGAAAATTAATCAAAATCTAGAAAGGAATCCTTCTACAAAATCGCCGTCATATTTGTGCATATTTTCTAATTCAAACACAATTTTGATTAGCATCTCATAATATTAAAATAAACTAAAATCATAACTTATTAATTATAACAACATGGTAACACATGTATTTAAATTAAACATATAGTCATATTAACTCATATTAAAACAGTTAGAAAATAAACAATAGGAATCATATAGAAAATTATAAGGAATTAATTAAACAAGTTAGTTAATTAAGTAAACACATTAATTAATTAATTAATTAATTAATTAGTTAGTTAGTGAATTTGTTCAATTAATTAATTACACAAACATATTAGTTAATTAATTAGCGAATTAATTAGGGCATTGATCAAAACAAATTAATTAATTAATTAAACAATTAATTAATTAATTAATTAACTAATTGATTAATTAAACATATAAATCAAATAATGGGTTATTTCATAACTAACCAAATAAATTAAAATCATAACTTATTAATTATAATAGCATGGTAACACGTGTTATTAAAATAAACATATAGTCCTTATAATTCATATTAAACAGTTAGAAAATAAACAATAGGAATCATTTATAAAATTATAGGGAATTAATTAAACAAGTTAGTTAATTAATTAAACAAATTAATTAATTAGTTAAACAAATTAATTGGTTTTTTTGTTTAATTGAATAATTAATCAAACATATTAATTAATTATAATTAGGGTGTTTAAAACAAATAATAATTTACAATTAATTAATAAACAACAAATAATTGATTAATTGACCAAATAATTAATTTAAGTAATAAAAAAATTAAAAAAAAGTAAATAATTATTAATAATAATAATAATAATAAATAAATTTGAATATTAACAAACAAAGTGGAGATTGGCCGACCTAATTGCTTAGATTAACTCATTCATAACCTGTATATATAACTTAAAATATAGCTCATGGATACATCATGAATATCTCTAGAATATCTATTGTCGCATCCCCTGATGATGGATTCACTTGGTAGTCTGAAATGTTGGGTTCATAAAACCCTATAACAGGTCATTCCTCCTCTTTTTAAAATTATCCTCACTTGTATGGATTCATTATTTAACATCTCATAACCATATGTAACAGCCCAAAATAAACATGTAATTAATCAACTAATTAACATCAAGTTCAAACTATGAATAGTACTTACATGTGGTTGAAGTCTGCTTACCGCAACAAGGTTTTGGGGACGACTCTTCACCCAACCGTAGGTTCAATTGCACAAGGACTTGCTACAACTGGCCACCCTCGAGCACTCAATCAACATACTACTGCCAGTGACTCCTCTATCTTAGAACACTATTCTCCCAAGAGAATGAATGATAGAGTCTTGGAATGATGGAATGCCTCCCATCTTCCTCACCATCTAATAAATAGAGCAAACATTGAAGGGGAGCCACATGCACACACTCCATGTGTCAACATGCAACTTTCTGCTTTCTTGTTTTATTCTTTTGTTTTTACTTTTTGACAGTTTTACTAATTTTTACTATTTTTCTTGTTTTATTTATTTTGTTTTTACTTTTTGATAGTTTTACTGATTTTTACTATTTTTCTTGTTTTATTTCTTTTATTTATATTTATTTAGAGCATGTAATTAATTTATTGTTTTATTATATTTTTTTATTATATTATTTATTTTATTTTTGTTATTATTTAATATTTATTTTTATATTATTTATTATTTATTATTAAGGGACATTACAGATTCCATAAATTGTTTCCAAGTGTGTATAGATTTGGTAGACAATTCTTCGAACCAACTCTTGATGCTTCCCTTAATGTGAGAGTAAAAATTATGCACACTTGATTATCATTAGCTTTATCAAGAAAATTGTAACTATGATTACATTAGCAAATATGATCAAATGCATAAAATTCACAATCACCGTTAAATTTCAATTTTGACTAGTAAATGACTATCTTTTTTTAAATGCTCCTAGTAGGTCTAGGCAAACCAAAAGCATGATCCAACATAGAGATAGAAGGAGGAACCATTTCAATTAAAAACAATCAAAGAAAAACTCTATAAGTTTAGCTTTTCATGCCCTCCTCCTAGTGCCAAAATTGTAGATGGCTGGAAAAATTCCGCCAATAAAAACAAGGGAGGATCACCTGATGGCAAGTCCTAATCTAGCTCACTCTTATTTTGGGTAGTGATCTCTACTAGTAAGTAGTCCTAGTTGCAACAAAAATTATTAGATTTGATTTAAAATGTATTATCTAAGGCTTTAAAAAGTATTATCTATATTATATATTATAATTACAATAAATGTTATATCTAACTAATATATCCTAGATAACTAGGAGTCAATGTAATAAGATCAAACATAATATAGGATGTATAATTACCAAATTAAAGAACAAATTCTCACAACTCAATAAATATTTAAGCATAGATACATATATGATTTTTTTAAAAATAATTATTGAAAAGATAATATGTTTTCTTATATCCAATATAAAATGTCATTTGAATAAATAACATATTGTGATAAGAATTTCACAAATAGAATGAATATGAAAATTACACATACAATAGCACATTCATACATAATATTTCTCCAAATATATTTGGCCTTTGCGTTTTCATTAAAAGTCTGATAAAAATGTAGAATCTTCAAATGCAAAGTTTTACAGCCTCTAGTGAAAAGTCCTAATAGAAAAAACTTTTCCAACCAAACAAAACCCCTCTCTTTCTCTTGATTAAAATATAAAATAAAAATACAAAGGATTTCAGACTCTTCCTCTTGTTAAAAATTAAATAATAGAGAAATGGAACACATAATTGTGGAAACACAAACATAGAAAAGCATAAAACAAGAGAGATGTATATATACGTGGTTCACCCAATTTGGGATACATCCTCAGATAAATAACTAGTCCTTCCTTTTGTACTATCCATCAAACTGAAGGGATACAGCCTATAGCACATCCGTTGTAACTTCCTCTTCACTCTCAAAGAGTCTAGTCTCTTTTTCACTCACAATATAACACATTATTTCAATATAATTCCCTCTTATAAATTGAGGGTCACCTTCTAGGGTAAAACAACCCTAAATTAACATAGTTTCTTCTGTCATATCTTCTAACTAATGAATGACATAGATTGACTACGAAATTACAATATTTCACAAGGAAATTTTTCTCAAAAAAATTATTTTGGGGAAGGGGGGCGAGGGGGGTAAAAGGGTGTTTCCACCCCCACTAATAGCACCAGTGGGGGGGAAATGCCCCCCACGCCCCCCATAAATGATTGGGATCCAAACATGGTTGAAACAAGACCTATGAGTCAAGAAAATAATCAGGCTCCATACCCAACAATCTCCCACTTGGACACTGATTATAACAACTCCGTCGCTTCTTCACTTGTTGGAAAATGCTTCCACTCAGACCTATTTGTTTCTCATATTTACCATCGTACTTGAATACCAATTCAAACTAGGCATAAACTCAGTTTCTCCCTAGTTACAACCTTTGCTAGCATATTTGTAGGATTCTGGCTACTGTCTATCTTTTCGAGCTTCAACTGTGATCCAGGTGGATATTGGTGGCCACTCGCCTATTTTGCCTGGAACCCCAACACTATCTTTTTAGCTTCCTTAATTGTAGCATATATTACTATTTTTGGAAGTTTTTTGGTCCCTAACCTTTCAAAGCCATTTTGAGGCCCTAACTGACGTTTTTTTGGAAAACGGGTAGACCTATAGCTTTTATCAAGAGTTTTCAATTGAAATTTGTTTTCCTTAGAAAGATATTACTAATGAGGTATCATATGCATAGAACGAAGATTGTATGCTAAAGTTACAACCCCAGGGAGTTGATGTACCAACTAACCCGAATAGGGCCCACAAGCGTTTGGCGCTTCATCTCCTAAGGTTAGGTTGATCCAGATTTCAACAAGAACGCAACAAATTATAGAGATAACCATAAACACAAATATGCAGTGGAAATAATACTTCATTTAATTAATGTAAAATACTGAAATATGCTTACAAACAATGATGGAAATAAACCATCTAGGGCGATGGTAGCTTATCTCTAAGAAGAGATGTGGTGGCTACATGCCTTTGAACCATCTTACAATAAGGCTCAAAGGCCTATTTATTGTTTAGAAACAATGGAAAACCCTAAACATCCAAAAACCTAACCCTAGAAGATGAAACGCCAAACTTTGGGCCCCGTTTGGGTAAATTGGTACATCAACTTCCGGTGGTCGTAACTTTGGCATATGATCTTCGTTTGACGTGCACAATATCTCGTTAGAAAGATATATTTGAGAACTACAACTATGGGAAGAGCAACATCAGTCCACGGACCCATGTTTCTCCCAGTTTTCCCAAAAACGTCATTTAGGGCCTCAAAATGGCTCTGGAAGTCCAGGACCCAAAAAACTGCTAAAAATAGTAAGTTGTGCTACAATTAAAGAAACTGAAAATGCTGAGAGAAACAATGGTGGGGGTCCAAGTGGAATTGGCAAGTGACCACAAATATCCACCTGGATCATTCCTCCCCCCTTAGGAAGTAATGGTCCCCATTGCATTGAGTTTCTCCATGATGAGGAAACTTCTACTGAACTTGGTCCCTGGTGAGACACTTGCCCTAGTGAAGGAGTTAGCCTGCTTTGACAACTTGATATAGTTGGATATTCTGTTGGAAAGTGTTCTTGATATGTGTGTCCATGCTCGGATCAGTTGGAGTTTGTCCCATGCAATCTGGATTTAATTCTGTGGGTGTGAGCTATTCTACAATGTCGAATGTGTCTAGTAATGGTGGAAAGTATGGTTGAAGGCGGTCCACATTGAACACTAGGTGCAGGCCAAGGAATGGGGGAATTCTTAGCTCAAATGCATTGTCTCCCACAGCCTTAATAATGGTGTAAGGACCATATCAGAGTGGTCTCAGTTTCCGATATGCTCCAGTAAGGCGTTCCCTTTGCAAATGCAACCAAACTTTGTCGCCCACCTGAAACTTGTGTGGCACCCAATGTTGATCATGTCGCTGCATGTACTTGGCATTTGACTTCTCCAGAATGTCATGGACCTGCTAGAAAATATGTTGGATGTGCTCAATGAAGCTGGTTGCCTTATCTGTTTTGGACTGGAAATGAGTCGAATCTGTGTTAGTAGCTACAAATGGCATGGCCACATCAATGGAGCATAGTGACTGGAATCCCAAGCCCACCTGAAAAGGGTTGTGTCTAATCGAGCTATGAAGAGCTCGGTTGTAGATATGCTGAACATAAGGGAGGCTCTCATCCCATGTGTGTGGATTCTTTGAGTTGTACATGCACAGAATAGGTACAGTCATCCTGTTGACAACCTTTGTTTGGCCATCATTTTGAGGATGGAAGGTTGTGGACTTAGTGAGTTTGGTGTCTAGCATTGACCAGAGACTGGACCAAAATGTACTGAGGAACCGACTGTCTTGATCTAAGATGATAGATTGTGGGACCCCAAAGTGCACCGACACACATTCAAAGAAGAGTTTAGTAGTGGCTTCTGCTGTGATATTCTTCTTGTAGGCCGCCATAATGGCCATCTTCGAGAACATGTCGACGACCACAAAAACACAGTCGTTTCCATGCTTAGTGGAAGGAAGGCCTGACACGTAATCCATGGACATGGATTCCCAAGGTCGAATAGGGGTAGGCAGTGGGGTAGAGAGGCCTTGCTTCTTGATGGTCGGTTTGGCAATGGCGCAGGCAGTACATGATCTGATGTACTTCCCGACATCCTATCGAAGATTCGGCCAATAGAAATACTTTTGCAATACTGCCACTATTTTCTTGACCCCAAAAATGTCCAGTAGCCCAACTGTAGTGTGCTTCCCAAATCATCTTGGCACGCTCGCTTGAAGGAACACAAAGGTGACCCAGGTAGCATAACAGGGCATCCCGGAGGTGAAAATTTGGAACATGCCAACCCTCTAAGAGTGCCTAGTATGTGTGGCAGAATTTTGGGTCACTTTTGTAGAGAAGTGGCCAATCAGAAGTCTCATGCCCACAAGAGTTGAGCACAGTGGTTAACGCCATGATCGGTGGTCGGCTGAGGCAATCTACAACATTATTGGTGTTGCCCTTCTTATACTTGATATTCAAATGGAACTGTTGCAGGTATGTAGACCACTTCTAATGGCAATCATTATACAATTTCCCTTGGGTCTGTATGAACTACAAAGGTCAGTGGTCTGTGTGGATGACCATTTCCTTCCCCAAAATGTAATTCTTCCATTGTCGGCAGGCCTACACAATGGAAAACCTCTCTTTGTCATAAGTGGGATACTTCCATATTGTGTTTTAAAGTGTCTCACTGTGATATGCCACTGGATGCCCATGTTGAGTAAGGACTGTCCTAATAGCATAGTCAGAGGCATCTGTCTCAACCTCAAATGGTTGTTGCAAATCTGGTAATGCCATGCAAAGGCAATCTTTCAACTTTGTGAATGCCTTCTATTGAGATTCAGACCAAAATAATTTTGCTTTCGCTCCTCCCTTGGTGACTTGACTCAAGGGCCAAATGATATGAGAAAACCCCAACATGAACCTGTGGTAGAAGTTGGCAAGACCTAGAAAGCTGCGGAGCTCTGTCAAAGTGGTTGGAGATGGCCAATCCCAAATGACTTGGATCTTGTCTAGATCCACATGCACCCCTGTTCATCAATAATGAATCCCAGATACTGAACCTGGGTCATGCCAAAAGTGCATTTCTCCAAATTGGCACGTAGCTTGTGTTGCCATAATGTTTGGAGAACCTGTCGGATGTGATGGAGGTGCTCTTCCCAACTTCGGCTGAAGATCAGAATGTCATCCAAGTATACCACTACAAAGGAGTTGATGAATGGCCACAAGATGTCATCCATTAGCCTCATGAAGGTTGTAGGAGCATTCATCAATCTGAAAGGCATAACCAACCATTCAAAAAGGCCCTCCTTGGCTTTAAAGATAGTCTTCCACACATCAGAGGGTTCGATCGGTACCTGGTGATATCCTGACTTCAGATCAATCTTGCTGAAATATTATGCCCCCTTTATTTGGTCCAGAAGATCATCAATCCGTGGGATCGGGTACCTATTACGAACACTAATCTTGTTCACCGCCAAATAGTCAATACAGAGTCTCCAAGTCCCATCCTTCTTTTGTACCAACACAATCGGGCTCCCAAAAGGCGATGAACTTAGATGGATGTGACCTTTTTACAACAACTCCTGAATTTGCCTCTTGATTTCATCATTCTCCATAATGGATCACCGATAGATTGGTCCATTGAGTAGCGGTGCTCCTGGGGTCAGATCGTTGGAGTGCTTGACCTGACAGTGCAGGGGAACCCCTACGTGTGAGGTGAAGATTTCCTCGTACTCCTCCACAACCTTTTCCATCTGTAGTTGTCGTGTGGAGGGGCCTTGTCTATAGGTCATGGCCACCGTCTTCTTCTTTCCTTGAGGGCGTATCATCAGGAAAACAAATTTCCCGGTTTTGGAAATGAGCTTACTGCATTTTTTTGTAGTAACCAAAGAAATGGCAGCCTGCAGTGCTACCTCTGGTATCCTGTGCATCATGTTTCCCAATGTAATAATAACATCATGGGGCCATGATTCATACACAGCATGTTGCTTCCACAAGTATGGTTGTCCTAATAATATATCACAAACTTCAAGGGGAGCAATGTCACACAATACCTCATCCGTGAAGGGCTTGATGTTGTATGGAAGGTGACACTGCTGTGGTCGGTAAGCCCAACCGCTTTACGACCTCTGCCAAAATGAGGTTCTTTTGGCTCCCACTATCTAAAATGAACTGTAGCAGGGAGACCTTTACCCACGTCTAGGGGTGAAAGAGGCGCTCCTCCTCTTCTAGATCTTTGGGTTCCTCCTTCTGTATCTTCTTGGTGGCAACAATGGTGTTGGGCTCCGCATCAATAATCTGCTTCCCATTGTCGTTCCCCTTGTCAGGTTTTGACTTAGAGTCGAAACATGCATCTAATTCTAAAACCTTTAGCTCAGCCACGAGTGACTGCTTGGCCCGACACTCACTTGTGTTGTGAGTAGAGATCTTATGGAACTCACACCATTTTCCCATGTCCTTTTTCAGCTTCATGACGTTATTCTTTGTTTGCAGCTTTGGTGGGTTGTCTTTGGGTTGTCCTACCTTGGCTTTGTCCTTTGTTTGGTCATTTAGGGGCACCTTTCCCTTGCTTCGGATCCGTAGATCCAAAGTCTTGCTTCTTCTGTTTAAACTTATGCTCAACCTTGACAGCATATTGGTATGATGTGGCGAGCAACCAAATGTTTAGGAATTCTATTTCTTCCTAGATGTACTTGTGCAGGCAGCCGCCGTATTTGAGTATCAAATGTTGCTATGAATCCTTGATAGCCAACTTTGTGCAAAGGGTATGGGAAAGTTTAGTAAACTCCAGCATGTCTTGGTCCCTTCCCTGTCGCAGCATGGTCGACTTTATGTATTGATCCTCATAGCTTCCGACAGGGTAGTACTGCTCCTTGATGGCATCTTGGAATGAATTCCAGGCGGGTGTGGCTGAAAATAGTGAGCTGGTATTTTCACCCTTCTGCTCGTAGTTGGTTTCCCACTAGTCCTTGACATGGGGAGCTGCTTGAGAAGAGTGAAAACAATATTTTCCCGACTCGAAAATCCATGAACAGAAAAATAACCCTCTAGCATATTTAACCATTTATCTACAGCATATGTGTCTATCTGACCCTCGAATATGGAGATTTCAAAATTAACTTGTACCTTAAAGGGCATGGCGTTTCCAGAGTAGCTGCTGGAATCCGACGCGTTGCTTTTGGGTATTCGCTGAAGGATCTGGGCAAAGTTGTCCATCATCGCATTCCTTTGTCGCTCGAGGGCTTCTTTGAGCAAGATTTTGATAGGATCTCCTGCCCCCTCATCTTTCTTCTCATCCGCCATGGGAGGCCATCGGGATTTGCGAGGCTGGTCTTACAAAGGTTCGACCAATTCAAGCCCTAACTCCTTATATCTTGACCTCGTTGGGGACATGCAAGGAAAAACAGAGAAAAAGCAGCCGCTCTGATACCACTAGTCCTGATTTAAACAGGAATGCAAAAAATTACAGAGATAACCATAAACACAAATATGCAACGGAAATAATACTTCATTTCATTAATGTAAAATACTGAAATATGCTTACAAACAGTAATGGAAATAAACTAGCTAGGGCGATGGTAGCTTATCTCTGAGAAGAGATGTGGCGGCTACATGCCTCTGAACCGTCTTACAATGAGGTTCAAAGGCCTATTTGTTATTGAGAAACAATGGAAAACCCTAAACATCCAAAAAACCTAACCCTAGAAGATGAAACGCCAAACTGTGGGCCACGTTTGGGTAAATTGGTACATCAACTTCCTGGGGTCGTAATTTTGGCATATGATCTTTGCTTGTCGTGCACAATATCTCGTTAGAAAGATCTATCCGAGAAATACAACTTTGGGAAGAGCAACATGGGTCCATGGATCCATGTTGCTCCCAGATTTCCAAAAAAAACGTCGTTTAGGGCGTCAAAATGGCTTCGAAAGTTCAGGACCCAAAAAACTGCTAAAAGTAGTAAGTTGTGCTACAATTAGGGAAACTAAAAATGCTAAGAGAAAAAATGGTGGGGTCCAAGTGGAATTGGCAGGTGGCCACCAATATCCATCTGGATCATAGGTTTTTGGATGTTTAGGGTTTTTCATTGCTTCTCAATAATAAAATGCCTATGAGCCTCATTGTAACACATCTCAGAAGGCATGTAGGCATCACATCTCTTCTCATAGATAGGCTACCATTGCTCGAGCTAGTTTATTTACATTCTGCATGTAAACAGAATTTCAATATTTTTTATTAATGAATTGAAGTTTAGTTTTAGTTGTATCTCTGTGTTTTTGTTTTAAATGTGTATTTCATTTCGTTCATGCATAAATATGGATCAGTGGTATTAGATTGGTATGTTATTTCTCTAATTTTTTGTGCATGTCCACAATAAGGTCAGGGTATAAGGAGTTAGGACTTGAATAGGTTCAACCCTTGCAATATTGGCCTTGCTAACCCCGACGACCTCCCATTGCAAAAGAAAGGAAAGATGATGGAGCAAGAGATCCTTTCAAAATGTTTCTCGTAGAAACCCTCGAGCAACAAAGGAATGAGATGATGGCTATTTTTTCTTAGATCCTTTGGTGGGTATCAACAAGTGAAGCATCTTCATCCAATAGCCACATCGAAGGCGCCACCCCCTTCAAGGTACAAGTTAACTTTGACATTCCTATATTTGAATGCAAGATAGATAAAAATGCCTTAGATAAATGGTTAAATCTACTAGAAGGATACTTTTGAGTCCATAATTTTCTAATATGGAAAAGATTACTTTTTCACTCCTCAAGGTCCCCCCCACGTCAAAAACTGGTGGAAAACCTATTGTGAGCAGAGGGACGATAAGGACCCCTCACTATTTTCAGTCGCACCCAGTTGGAATTATTTTTGAGATGTTGTGAAGGAACAATATTTCCCTATTAGGAGCTATGAAGATAAGTACATAAAATAGACCACATTGTGGCAAGGAAGGGACTAAGACATGTTGGAGTTCATTAATATTTTCCATACCATCTGCACAAAGTTGGGTATTAAGGATTTCGAGTGGAATTTAGTACTCAACTACCATGATTGTCTACACAAATACATCCAAGAGGAGATGGAGTTCCTGGACATCTCCTTGCTTGGTGCCACATATCGATATGTGGTCAAGATCAAGCAGAAATTTAAACAGAAGAAGTGACACTTTGGATCTATGAATCTGAAGTAAGGAAAAGGAACCCTCAAACCACAAAACAAATGATAGAGACAAGATGGGGTGACCCACGACAACCCATCAAAGCTGCAAGGAAATAAAAACACCATGAAGAAAAAGAGGGACACAAGAAAGTGGTGTGATTTATAAAAGAGCCCCACTCACAACATAAATGAGTGTCGTGCCAAGCAGTCACTAGTGGCCGAGTTGAAGGCTTCATATTCAATTGCATTTTTTTACTCTGAGTCAGAATCTGAAAAGGGGACTAAAAAAGTAGAGCAGATTCTTGATGCAAATCTCAGCAGCACCATTGCCACCACCAAGGTCCATAAGATTGATCATGAAGATCTATAAGAAGGGGACGTCTCTTCCACTCACATATGTTGATGAAGGGGTCTCCATTGCAGTTCATTTTCAACAGTGAGAGTCAACACAAACTCATCTCAGTAGAGGTCGTTAAGTGGTTGGGCCTACTGACCACACCACACCCGCAACCATACACCTTTTGGTGGCTCCACCAAGGATGAGATATCCACGTCAGCCAGTAATGACGCCTTCCCTATAGAATCAAGCCCTTCACAGATGAGTTATTGTGTGATGTTTCTCCTATTGATGTCTGCCATGTGTTATTTGGCCAACCATATTTGTGAAATCGACATGATGTGTATGAGTCCAATCCTTGCATTGTTATTATTACCTTGGGCGGTAAGTTATACAAGATACTGGAGGTATCCCTGCCTACCACTGTCCCTTTGATCTCTACTAAGTAGTGCAATAAGATCATCTCCCAGACTAGGAAATTTGTTTTATTTCTAATTCACTCTCAAAGTAAGGGGAAGATCGTGGCCACAATGATAGCCCCTGAGAATAGTTCCACCACACAGTAGAAGTAGGTGGATAAGGTCATGGAAGAATACAGGAACATATTTTCCTCACTCACAATGATACCTTTGCATTGTCAGGCCAAGAATTCGATCGATCTGACTCCTAGAGTGCCTCCACCTAATGGGATGATATATCACCGCTTTGTTTTTCAAAATGAAGAAATCAAGTGGCATATCCAAGCATTGTTGCAAAAAGGGCACACCTAACCAAATTCCTCACCTAGTGGGTGCTCGATTATACTTATACAGAAGCAGGATGGGACGTGGAGACTCTACATTAATTATCAGGCACTAAATAAATTCATTGTTAGGAATAGGTATCTAATCTTATAGATTGATGACCTTCTTAACCAACTCAAGGGGGCCAAGTAATTCAGCAAGATTGATTTAAATTTTGGATATCACCAGCTTCCAATAGAACCCACATATGTATGGAAGACCACCTTCAAATCCAAGGAGGCCTTTTTGAGTGGTGATCATGCCTTTCGGGTTGACCAATGCCCCTGCAAATTTTATAAGGTTTATGGATGACATCCTGCAGCCCTTTACCAACTCGTTTATGGTTATATATGTTAGAGTCGGTCTCGACAACCCTCCGTCAGCAATCAAAATTTATCTTTTTCATTTCATTTTTTAGGTGTCTCGCTCGATTCACTCAGTTGCATTCTGCTAGGGGCATGCCATAATCTGACGGAAGGGTGTTGTCATTCATTACCCCTCATGCCTTGCCCTGCTGGCTCAGGTATGTTCATCAAAATCAAGTTTTAAGGCCACTTATAGTCCTACTTTAGTATCTTGGTCTAGGGTTAGTTGATTTGGTCTTCAACAATGTCCAACAATACCAACAGACCCATGAGGGAGATTCTTAATAAGTTTTCATTTGAAATATTTTCATCGTCATATTGTTGGACTATGACTTTTCTTCAAAACTCTGTCTTGAAGAAAATTTGTCATTTCGTTTTGTAATAAATTTCCATGTAATTTTCAAAAGTTTTTCAGTTGTTGAAATCTCCAGGCGCAACCCTGGTCTTCCTTTTTCAAGACATGCCACTATCCCTACAAAAATAGCCAAAATATTCATCATTTAAGTCAGATAATCAAAGAGGAAACAAAATAACAGGGTTTGTATTAAAGTGAAAAAAAAGTGCCAAAAGCTAAAACATTACAAAAATGGGTCTTTACAAATCAAATGACTTTATAAAGATATTTCTATGTGTATCAATATCATTTGCATCCAAGAGATCAAATAAAGTTGAAGTTTAGTGGTGAGAGGGTGGAACTGTAATTTTCAAAGCCAATACTGTGTTTAGAGTGTGTGTGGCGCATTGGGTTAGAGTGCGGCACACATAGGCTATGCAACGCACTGGGCCTCCTGCCACAGTGCTTTTCTCCACTGGCGTGACACATCCATGAGGCACGGCGCATTGGGCTTGTGCGCGGAGCACAGAAACTCCAAGACAAAAAATCATCACGACTTCAATAAAAATCAAATCGATTCAACTCATTTGCTCCAAGTAAGTGTTAGTGGCCTTTGCCATTGATTTTAGTTTGTGTTTGTTGCGATTTGGAAAGGTGGTTGTAAGAGTTTGAAGGCCAAACTTTAAACCTTAAATTTATATCAAAACTGCTCCATAGGGTTTATGTTTGAGGTTTAAATTTTTCTTGTTCATGCCAATTTTTTCACACTTCATTCCCCATCACTGTATTAGACATTTTCATGGTTTGAAACATCCATTGGTATGACAAGAGGTCAATTCCAATCCACTTAGGTTCTGTAGGAGCGAATTTTGTGTTTGAAGGTCAAGATTTTGTGTTGGAAGTGCGCGCAGTGCATTGGAGGAGGTCGCAGAGCACATATGCCGCGCGGCGCATTGGGCTAATTTCCGTCGTGTAAAATTACACGGTCGCGATGCATCTAGGAGGTGCAATGCACTGGGCTTGTGCGTGGCGCACAGAGCCAATAGCCACTTTTTTCATTGCCTTCGGTTCCATTTGTCCTGAGTAAGTCCGATTGACCTTGCAATTGCTATTGAATATTGTTTGGTGTGGTTCTGAAGTTTGAATTGGAGAATTTAAATGTTGAAACTCAAACCCTATCCTCTTATGAAAATTGCCCTGCAATGGAGTTTTGAAATGTGACTTTGGTGCCAAAATAATTTATCCCCTATTTCCCTTTCTTATCACTATAATCATATTATCATTTCCAACCCCTATTCCCTTATGATCCCAAGTCATTCATTCCCCACTTGTCCCTATTCCTAAACCCTACAATTTCAATTTTCCATATCAAACCCTAGATTCCTAAATACATTCAAGTGACTGTTATCACCTTGACTGTAATTGTATACACCTGCTGCCCATATTTCCCACACTCCTTTCTACTTAGCACACATTTGGAAATTGAAGGCAAACACACCAAATTTTTGTTTTCACCTCATACAGATCAGCATTCACTTGGCATAGACTTGCAGCACCATGACAGAGACAAATTCATCATATGAGCAAGAATATGAGAAATACAGTGACTCAACCACTGAGCTTAATGTGCCGAGAAGGCCTTGCAAGGGTGGCAGACATGTCAGAGAAGAGCCCACTTTCTTGACTCAATTGCAGGCCTGCCCACCTGCAATGACATGCTTTCAGCAATAGTCGTGTTTTCAATATTGTGAGATGATTGCTCAGATCCAGCATCATCAAGAGTTAGTTCGGTTGTTTGTTTTACATCTGCATGGTGGTCATGTCACTCTTGTTGGAGTAAACTTCACCTTGACACCAGAAACCATTTCTCAGGCCACCGGGATACCGAATATAGGTGAAGAGTGGAACAAGAGGCAGCAACTGGATAGAGCATATTATGAACCTTACATCAGGCCCAGCTATTTGAGGCAACTCAATAGGGTATTCCCACTCCAGTTTCTCAAGGAATCTTATGTGCCATTGATGAGACTCATTATCAGATACTTCAGTTGTGAAGGTCGCTTCTCATGCCTCTATGCATACCATATCAGGTTATTGATGCATTTCACGAGAGTGAGGTTGATGAACATTCCATATTTCATGTGCTGAAACATCGAGAGGATGACTACTCTTGTTCAGAAGAAGACTCCTGAACAGCAGTACAACAACATTTACGACTATGCGCTCATCAAGATCATTGTTGTACATCAGCTTGGCCTGCAAGGTATCACATGGTAAGACTTCATTTCCCATGAGTTCTTCACTGTTTCAGCAGCTCATCAAGAGGTTTTCCATGATGTGGGTGAACCTTCACATCAGCATGGAGGATGGGAGGCAGAGACTACTGGTGTGCCGACATATGTCACCTACCAGAGAGGCATGAGGGGATTGTTTGCAGTAGCCCGACGAGTACTATCTCCACCTGGGGTGGAAGGGGTCTCGTTGCCGTCATCAACAGCACAGGTACAGGTACAGGATAGAGGCAAGAGGCCAATGCAGGATGAGGGGCCTTCAGGTGAGCGGGACTTTATTCTTGTTCAGGATGACGATACAGACATGGGCCCACAAAATGCACATCTTCGAGAGATCATCCAGGAGTAGCAGATAGAGATCAAAGCCTTCTCCCTTGACTTGGAGAGGGCTAAGTGGACTATGAAATACTTGGATTAGAGGAATAAGTAGCTTGAAGATCAGCAAGAAATCATGGAGTTGCAAAACATCCGGGAGAATCATCAAGCTGCCCAAAGGAGGAGGATTGAATTCACCTCATTGGAGCAAGAGATTAATGATGATCAGGAGTCTTGGCTCGACAGAATCAACATCCACTTGGAGAGACAATTGGACAAGGTTGATAGGGATAAAGCATTGTTGAGACACGTGGTTTTCCATTACAAGGCGTGAAATATGAGTTCCAAGGCACGAATAAGGAATTTAAAGGCAAAGTTGAAGAAGGCAACAAAGAGGCAAAAGGAGCATGATCATCTTCATATATTGGATGAAGCCTCTTTAGCCTAGCATGACACCTGATATAGAAGGTCCAACCAAAATTTCAAGAAATTTAGAGAAAATTTTCTCAATTTTAAAAATTTTGGTCTAAAACAGGTTGTTCCACCCAACGCATAGCGCCACTTGGCACGCGCTTATAATTGGGAGGTCTCCAGGAGGAAAACTTTACATTTTTGGATTTGTTATGAAAATTTATGCATGCTCATGGATTACCTAAGGATTTCATCAAGTTCTGGGTTCCCTAAAGGGTCAAAAACATGCCAAAAATGACCTCTCTGCCACCTTTTGCACCCACAGGAAGCAGTCTTGGGAGAATGAAGTTTTGGAGGAGAAAATGACATCCAAATCCAGAAATTTAACTTGGGTTGGAAAGTAGACAGGTAGGGATTTCCAACGAGCTATATTAGGCTCAATGTATACTTTGGGAAGTGCCTCAAAATCAGCCCCAAAGTTTTGCTATGCATAGAGATTCTGGTCGCGGCGCATAGAGGATTTTTTCCTATTTTTCACTGTACAACTCAGAAATTCGCTCAATTTTGACTAGTTTTGCTTTTCAATGTAATTATTAATATATATTGATGTAACTTGATGACTATGATGCATTTTTTGCATATATTTACTTTTTCTAGAGGATTCATTCACTAAAAATTGAAAATTTAATGAATGAACCAGTTTCCTATCATATAGAGGCAAGTTGTTTGATTGCCTAGATTTCAGTGCTTTGTTTAGAATTGGTTGAAACAGCTCCTAAAATGATGAGCTCGACCCCTAGAGGCAAGGGAATGGGTTGGGCTAGTCTATATCATATATTTTCTGAGTCATTTTCAGGGTTGGACACTTGGGATTGCTTGGCACTCCATTGTACATTCTATCTCTGCATTTTTGGCAAAGGAAAGACCAGGGTTTTGCAGCACTTGTTGGGATCCATGTGGCTTTGTGTTTTGATGGTGTTTTTCTTCTATGTAATTGTAAGTTCATTGATGTTTATGTGTATCATTTTCCCTTCTCTTTGCTTCTGAAATTAAACAAATGAGAGATTAAGGTTGAATTCACTGGACTACTGTGCTCTGCCTTTTAGTTTTGTTTAATTTTCAATGTTTTCATCTGTTTGAGGAGGACTCTTGAGACTCTCTTACCCTCCTTGGCTCCTCACCGGTCTGATCCATCCATTCATTTCAATCTAAGGCATCAAAATGATTTCCTTCCTTGCCCCAATCAGAACTCTACAAAAAACTATGCCTCATCCCTAGACCCAAATTTGCCTTTCCTTTTTTCCAACACAAAACCCCCAAAAACTCAAATTAAATCCTTGTACTTCATACCTAGCCTAAGATAGTTGTTAAATCAATCATCTCAAGCACATATGATTATCTTTTACTAAGATTGACTTGGAGAGATCCCTCTCCTATCCTCGTACGGCTAGCTACGAGGCTGAGCGTGGTTTGATGTGGACCTAGAAGCTTACCTTTTCCGCCTGAGGTAAATCTAGGCTCTACCATAATGGTGACTTAGTTGGGGAAATTGATTTGATTTCTTGTTAGTATTCTTCATTTTGAAACTACAGACAGAGTTTTAAGATTAGCCAGGTAGCCTTTGAAACGCTTTTGCTTTGCATTAGCGCAAGTAGATAAACGCTACTTCAGTCAATCTCCGGTCTAGTCTCATTAACGGAAAATATAACCTGCAACCACCTCGGTGCATGTGATGATTCTAAGTTGTGGATGATAAGCTTAGGATGTGATAGGCTGAGAAAGTTGTTTATGTCCATTTGATCTTTTGAAAAAGCACACTGGCTTCAAGGAGATATACCAAGGCTAATCTAGATCCAAATCCTCCTCCTGTCTACGAAAATACCAATTTGATTCCACAAATTCTTCGTCAAGGGATTTCTAATATTCCCGTATTCAAATCCCGTTCATGCCCTGCAATTTTCAAGTAACTTGAAGAGCTTTATTTTGACGCACGGTTTGAGTTATCATTGTTTGAAACCAAATCCGAAAGTGTTGTTGGTTCCACAATCCCGAATCTAGACTTTGTTGCAACTCTTGAAATTGAAAAATCCAATAAGTCCATTAAGAATTTTATTTTAAGACAGCTCCAGACTGAAATTGAGGCTTCAAATAGCGTCGATTTCTTAGAAGCTACATCTGCCACCCTTGGATCTTCCGTCACAGCATTCAACTCAAAGAGTCCCACCGAACTGCCCTTCATTCCCACTATCCCTATGCAGCCTATTGTCACATATCAAAAGTCTGCAGTAAATTCGCCTCCATCTACTCCTTCTACATCCAAAATTGCTTCTCCACCGCACACCCCACCTCATACACTTCACACATCAGTTGCACCTACACGCCCAACATCCCCCAGACCCGATCCACCAAGAGTGATGGCTACCCATTTTGCACCTCTCGTGTTGCCTCAAGTTTTAGATGATATGCCTGCATATTATCAAAGAAAAATTCCTTTGTTTGATGGCACTCCTCACAGCATTACCGCTCAACAACATGTGGACAGAATGGCTGATTTCTATGACCTTCATGAGATTGATGTAGAAAATGTGACAATGAGATTGTTTACACAAACATTTAGTGGTGAAGTTAGGAAATGGTTCAGAGCTTTGCCCGCTGCTAGTATTGCTACATTCGATGATCTACAAAGACAATTTTTAGGTCATTGGGAAATCAAGAAAAATCCTCTTCATATCCTTCAAGAATATGAGCATATCAAGCGAAATGTCGGTGAGTCCGTTCAGGATTACTACATTAGATTCAATTCAATTTACAAAGCAATTCCTAATCATCTAAGGCCAACCATGGGCCTAGCCATGATGAAGTTTCCAAATGGTTTTGATGCTGACATGGCTTATCAACTAAGAGAGAGAGAGCCTGCCACAATGGAAGATATGCAGAAGATCACGGTCAGCATTGAAGCAAATCTGCTGGCCAGAGGGCTAGAGCAAGAGCACAAAAGAAGGTCACAATAAAAGAGGAGTCGTCTTCGACAGATCAATTACTTCGGAAGGTGGAGCAGATGTTTGAAAGAGTGAAACTTGATAAACCTTAACCACAAGTTAGAAATCCTAACTTCTGAGCCCAGCAATAGCCACAATATAGAATCAAACAAAGAGAACAGCGAGCTCAAGATCAGACAGCCCAATAGCCAGTACAGCCACCTCTGCAGCAAAATTTTGTGCATGGACCAGAATCCAACGAGGAAGAGAATGTGATAGGGGAAGAAAATCACTTTTTCACTCCAGATGATTTGCCCATTTATATTACTGAAGAGGAGTATGCAGAAAGTTCTGTTGTACACAAAGATGCAGATTTCATTCTAGCGAATGACACAGCTTTGGAAGAAGAATCAGATGAGTACCAAAGAGGTTATATGAATGCTTTGTCCACCCATCAACGGCAATATTCACTTAGAAACAGAGATGTGCCTGTTAACCCAATTCAAAAGAGGAAGGAAGTTGCAGCATCAAAGAGTGATTCACCTGTTGTACAAAAGAAAGGGAAAGAGGCAGTTGATCCTAATATCAGCAAATCACCATCAGCATAAAAATCAAATCAGCCAATTGTATCAAAGGAAAAGGAAAAGAAAGATGTCCCAGCCAAAGAGGTAGAGAAGATTTCATCTTTTAGTTTAGAAAATGAAATTTCTAAATTGAAGGTATCCACTCCCTTGACCGAAATAATGAGGAACAACAACTATAGAGGGAAAGTTTCTAAAATTTTGAATTTTGATCCAATGTCTGATATGGTGAATGTCGAAGATGATCAACCCGAATTGATTTTTGGGCCAGCATTGAATGGTGAGTCTCCAGATAGTGATGTACCACCTTTTTATATCAGTTTAAGGTTGCATGATTTTGTGTTACATAATGCTATGTTTGATTCTGGAGCTTCCCACAATCTTATGCCGAAAGCTATCATGGAGAAGTTGGGTCTGGACATCACTAGGAAATATCATGATCTTTATTCGTTCGATTCTAGCAGAGTAAGATGTATTGGTCTCTTCAAAGACTTGGTTGTGAGTCTGGATCAAATCCCAACGAAGAATGTTTTAATGGGTATTATTGTGGCAGACATTCCTCCCAGATTTGGTATGCTTCTTTCCAGGTCTTGGGGAGCGAAATTGAAAATGACATTACAACTAGATTTCTCCTATGCAACGATTCCTGTGTTTTGCCAAATGAGAAAATTGTACGGGGAACAAAAAATGAAATACAGGATTACAAGCAAGGAGAAGTCAATTAATCATCCAATTAATTATGTACATACATATCTAGAGTCTTTTGTTTTGTATTCATATAGTTTCAATGATGTAGATAGTCAGTTAATTGAAGCAACAAGTATTCCAGAAATAACAGAAAATTTCAGAGAAGTTTTAAGGAAAGAAGGAAAAGAACAGCAGAATTGAGCAATCAGTTGAAGATAATACACAACAAGCAGGAAAAACAGAACTAGTAGAATTTCAGCACTTAGAAGAAGATGAAGAGGGTCTGTGGACCATGGATTTCGAAGGTGCAGTGGGAAATGATGTTGCTAGAATTGGTATTTGGGTACGCAGTCCTTTCTCCGCTCCGAACAAAGTGCCTAGTAATGTGCAGGTATGTTTTTACAAATTAGCTTTTGATTGTTCGAACAATGAGGCTGAGTACGAAGCTTTGATTGTTGGCCTAAAAATTCTAAGAAAGTTGAATGCTAAGAGGATTGTAGTATATGGAAACTCTGAATTGGTGATTAATCAAGTTAAAGGCGAATATCAAGCAAAACATCCTTGGATGCGAGCTTACCGAAATGCAGTCCTAGATATCCTAAAATTGTTTTCAGATTATACCTTGACGTGTGTGCCTCGTATTCAAAATGGCATTGCTGATGCACTCGCTAAGGCAATAAGTAGTTTGAAGATTCCAATGAACTCCAGTAACAAATTCAAAATCCATGTCAAGCATCATCCGACTGTCTCGAACAATCAGAGATATTGGCAAGTTTTCCAAGGCGATGAGGAGATTGATTATTTTCTACAAAACAAAGGTAAGTTCAAAGACACCTCAATTGATGTAGAACATGATGATGGTGAAGATGATGTGCAAATCAATCAAATGGAAGTGTTGTAGCTAAAGGATAACATTATTCCTAAAGGCTTGATACCTTTAGAAGAAATCTTTGATCAAGATGACGTAGCTCGCAAAGCAACATTGCAGCCAACAGAAAAGGGTGTTGAGGAGGTCAATATCGGAACAACTGCAAATCCAAAAATGGTAAAATTGTCCAAAGCATTGCCACACAAGGTAAAAGCCAAATATATCAGTTTGTTGTCATCTTTTGCTAATGTGTTTTCTTGGGATTATTCTGACTTGAAGACATATGATACCAATATAATTCAACACACTATTCCCATTAAGCCTCATCAAAAACCTTTCAGACAGAAGTTGAGAAGGCTAAATCCAAAACTGTTGCCATCAATTGAGAAGAAGATAAACAAGTTGTACAAATCAGGAATCATTGTTCCCATCAGATTTTATGACTAGATCTCTAATTTGGTGCCCGTACGAAAGAAGACAGGTGAAATTCGCTTGTGCATTGATTTTAGGAATCTCAATAAAGTTTCATTGAAGGATAATTATCCATTGCCCAAAATGGATCATATACTTCAGCGAGTAGTTGGAGCATCTTGAATATCACTACTTGATGGTTATTCTGGATATAACCAAATTTTGGTCCATGAAGATGACCAGGATAAAACAACGTTCACCACTCAGTGGGGAACTTTTCATTACGCTAAAATGCCTTTCGGTTTGAAGAACGTGGGTGCCACATTTCAGCGGGCAATGGACTTGGCTTTCGCAAATGTGAAGGATGGCTTTTTGGTGGTGTACCTTGATGATCTGACCATATTTTCCAAATCAGATGAAGAACACATGTATCATCTGAAAATTGTCTTTCAAAAGTGTAGAAAATATGGTGTGTCGTTGAATTCAAAGAAGAGCTTGTTTGCAATGGATGAGGGCAAACTACTTGGGCACATTATCTCAAAAGATGGCATTTGTATTGATCCAGCACGTGTGGAAGCCATTCAGCAAATTGATCTTCCCTGGAACAAGAAGGAGATTCAATCTTTTAATGGTAAGATGAATTTTTTACGATGCTTTGTGCCTAACCTTGCTAAACACCTAAGGGAGATTACAAACATGCTTAAGAAGGACAGCCAAGTGAAGTGGACGGAAGAGGCTGTAAAATCTTTCAATTTAGTCAAATTGGCTCTTTCTTCAGCTCTGGTTCTAATTAGCCCAGACTACACTCAAGATTTTATATTGTTTTCTTTTGCTTCGGAGCATACAATGGCAGTTGTATTAATGCAGAAAAGAGATGTGCAGGAAAGAGCGATTGCTTTCTTCAGCTAAACTATAAGAGATGCAGCCTTGAAGTACAACATCATTGAAAAGCAAGCCCTTGCACTTGTAAAAGCATTGAAATATTTTCGGGTATATATTTTGCATTCTCATACTTTGGTTTATGTTCCTAACACTGCTGTCAAATATGTTTTAGTGCAGATAGATCCGGAAGGAAGACGAGGCAAGTGGATTGCAGCTTTGTTGGAGTACGATGTGGAGATAAAGCCCACCAAGCTTGTTAAAGGACAGGGATTGGCAAAGTTAATGGCTGAATCAAACTTGCACATCTTAGACATAAATCTGATCACTACTATGTCCGATGAGAATGAGAAAGGTTCATCAATTCAGGGATCCGAAATGTTTTTTCTTTCCCGTGGTATTCAAATATCATATATGTGCTGCAAGATTTGTCACCACCACCCGGCATGGCTAAAAACAAAAGTATAACTCTCAAATTAAAGGCTGCTAAGGTTTGCATTCTCAATTATGCACTTTATTAGAAAGATCCCGGTGGCGTTCTATTGAATTGTTTGGTAGAAGAAGAAGCAAAGAAGGTCATGGAGGATTTCCACAAAGGAGATTGTGGCGGTCACCTTTTTTGGAAAACAACGGCAAATAAAATTTTGAGAGCGGGATACTATTGGCCGACATTGTTTGCTGATGTATATAAGGTTGTCGAGAGTTGTCATAAATGTCAGATTTTTGAAGGAAGGCAGAAATTACAGCATTTGCCACTTAAGCCCATTGAGGTGAGTGCCCCTTTTCAGCCGTGGGGGTTGGATTTCATTGGTTAAATTCATCCCACTTCTTCCAGTAATCATCGGTGGATTCTCACGGTAACATATTATTTCATGAAATGGATCGAAGAAATTCCCACCAGACAAGCTACAGATGCGGTAATTATTTCTTTCCTTGAGAATAACATCTTGTCTCATTTTGGCTGCCCAAATAAGTTAATCACTGATAACGCAACAACTTTCAAATAAAAGAAGATGATTGAATTTTGTAACAAATATAAAGTCCTTTTGGGTCACTCAACTACCTATCATCCGCAAGGTAATGGGTTGGCGGAATCTTCTAACAAATCTTTAGTTAACATCATTAAAAAGCTGCTGGAAATAAACAAGAAGAGTTGGCATAAGAAGTTGGTCAATGCACTTTGGGAAGATCGGGTCAGTCAAAAGAAATCCATTGGTATGTCTCCCTTTGAGCTTGTTTATGGCATTGATACAGTGTTTCCTACCTCTCTAGCAACTCTGGTAGTCAAACTTCTTCAGGAGGCCGGCAGTGAAGAAGATAATATGCATAGACGACCGAATCAAATGGTCCATTTGCAGAAAACAAGAGAAGAGGTTTTCCAAAACACATCCAAGTTGCAGGAGAGGATTAAGAAAATCTATGACAGAAAAGCCAAGGCAGACAAATTCCATTTGGAGGAAGTGGTGCTAAAATGGGATGCAAGGAATGAGGAAAAGGGTAAGCACGGTAAGTTTGAAAATCTCTGGAAAGGTCCTTTCAAAATTGCTGCATATCGTGGTCAGAATGCTTTTCTTTTAAAGGAGATGAACGGCAAAGAATGTCCCAGAGGGCTGATCAATGGTCGGCTGCTCAAACAGTACCATTTCTGAGAAATTTTCTGCTATTTACATTGTCACTGTATATACCATTTTATTTCAGTTTCATTGCAAGAGTTTGTTGTGATCTTTTCTTCAGTTTGGGGCCCGAAGTGAAGGCTATAATTCTGAAGAAGGATCTCAATTTTGGTTTGAGTTTGTCAAGTCAGTCTTTGAGTCATTTTAAGTTCAAATTTGAGTCAGTCTGAGTCAAGTTTCGGTTAATAAATTGAGTCAAAATTATTTCGTTAATTTGTCAAAATAATGGACACCATAGCCCAATGGATGAAGGCACTGTCTATCTCTCCCAGAGATCTATAGTTCTTGGCACCTCCAAGGAGCTACCATCCCCATTGGAGCCAATGTTAGATTCGGTCTCGTCAGCCCTCCGTCAGCGATCAAAATTTATCTTTTGAATTTCATTTTTTAGGTGTCTCGCTCGATTCACTCATTTTCATTCTGCCAGGGGCATGCCATAATCTGATGGAAGGGTCTTGTCATTCATTACCCCTCATGCCTTGCCCTGCTAGCTCAAGTCTGTTCATCAAAATCAAGTTTTAAGGCCACTTGCAGTCCTGCTTTAGTCTCTTGGTCTAGGGTTAGTTGATTTGATCTTCAACAATGTCCAACAATATCAGCAGACCCATGAGGGGGATTCTTAATAAGTTTTCATTTCAAATATTTTCATCATCATATTGCTGGACTATGACTTTTCTTCAAAACTCTGTTTTGAAGAAAATTCGTCATTTCGTTTTGTAATAAATTTCCATGTAATTTTCAAAAGTTTTTCAGTTGTTGAAATCTCCAAGTGCAACCCTGGTCTTCCTTTGTCAAGACATGCCATTATCCTTGCAAAAATAGCCAAAAGATTCATCATTTAAGTCAGATAATCAAAGAGGAAACAAAATAACAACATTGTATTTAAGTGAAAAAAAAGTGCCAAAAGCTAAAACATTACAAAAATGGGTCTTTACAAATCAAATGACTTTATGAAGATATTTCTATGTGTATCAATATCATTTGCATCCAAGAGATCAAAGAAAGTCGAAGTTTAGTGGTGAGAGGGCGGAACTATAATTTTCAAAACCAAGACTGTGTTTAGAGTGCACATGGTGCATTGGGTTAGAGCGCGGCACACATAGGCTGCACGATGCACTGGACCTCCTACTACAGTGCTTTTCTCCACTGGCGCGGCGCATCCACGAGGCGTGGCGCATTGGGCTTGTGCGCGGCGCACAGAACCTCCAAGACAAAAAATCATCACAACTTCAATAAAAATCAAATCGATTCAACGCAATTGCTCCAAGTAAGTGTTAGTGGCCTTTGCCATTTATTTCAATCTGTGTTTGCTACGATTTGGAAAGGTGGTTGTAAGAGTTTGAAAGCCAAACTTTAAACCCTACATTTATATCAAAACTGCTCCATAGGGTTTATGTTTGAGATTTAAAGTTTTCTTGCTCATGCCAATTTGTTCACATTTCATTCCCCATCACTGTATTAGACATTTTCATGGTTTGAAACATCCATTGGTATGACAAGAGGTCAATTGTAATCCACTTAAGTTCTGGAGGAGCGAAGTTTGTGTTTGAAGGTCAAGATTGTGCGTTGGAAGTGCACGCAGCGCATTGGAGGAGGTCGCGGAGCACATAGGCCACGCAACGCATTGGGCCAATTTCCGATGTGTAAAATTACACTATCGCGGCGCATCTAGGAGGCACAGCGCACTGGGTTTGTGCATGGCGCACAAAGCCAACAACCAGTTTTGTCATTGCCTTCGCTTCAATTTGTCCCCAGTAAGTCCAATTGACCTTGCAATTGCTATTGAATATTGTTTGGTGTGGTTCTGAAGTTTGACTTGGAGAATTTAAATGTTGAAACTCAAACACTATCCTCTTATGAAAACTGCCCTGCAATGGAGTTTTGAAATGTGACTTTGGTGCCAAAATAATTTATCCCCTGTTTCCCTTTCTTACCACTGTAATCATATTATCATTTCCAACCCCTATTCCCTTATGGTTCCAAGTCATTCATTCCCCACTTGTCCCTATTCCTAAACCCTACAATTTCAATTTTCCATAACAAAGCCCAGATTCCTAAATACAGTCAAGTGACTGTTATCACCTTGACTGTAATTGTATACACCCACCTTCCATATTTCCCACACTCCTTCCTACTTAGCACACATTTTGAAATTGAAGGCAAACACACCAAATTTTTGTTTTCACCTCATACAGATCAGCATTCACTTGGCATAGACTTGCAGCACCATGATAGAGACAGATTCATCATATGAGCAAGAATATGAGCAATATAGTGACTCAACCACTGAGCTTAATGTGTCAAGAAGGCCTCGTAAGGGTGGCAGACATGTCAGAGAAGAGCCCACTTCCTTGACTCAATTACAGGCTTGCCCGCTTGCAATGACATGCTTTCAGCAACAGTCGTGTTTTTAGTATTGTGAGATGATTGCTCAGATCCAGCATCATCAAGAGTTAGTTCGGTTGTTTGTTTTGCATCTACATGATGGTCATGGCACTTTTGCTGGAGTAAAATTCACCTTGACACCAGAAACCATTTCTCAGGCCACCGGGATACCGAATATAGGTGAAGAGTGGAACAAGAGGCAACAACTGGATAGAGCATATTATGAACCTTACATCAAGCCTAGCTATTTGAGGCAGCTCAGCAGGGTATTCCCATTCCGGTTTCTGAAGGAATCTTATGCGCCATTGATGAGAATCATTATCAGATACTTCAGTTGTGAAGGCCGCTTCTCATGCCTCTGTGCATACCATATCAGGTTATTGATGCATTTCACGAGAGTGAGGTTGATGAACATTCCATATTTGATGTGCTGAAACATCTAGAGGATGACTACTCTTGTTCAGAAGAAGACTCATGAACAATAGTACAAAAACATTTACCACTATGCGCTCATCAAGATCATTGTTGTACATCAGCTTGGCTTGTAGTGTATCACATGGGAATACTTCATTTCCCGTGAGTTCTTCACAATTTCAGTAGCTCATCAGGAGGTTTTCCATGATGCGGTTGAACCTTCACATTAGCATGGAGGACGGGAGGTAAAGACTACTGGTGTCACCTATCAGAGAGGCGCGAGGGGATTGTTTGCAGCAGCCCGATGAGTACTATCTCCACCTGGGGTGTAAGGGGTCTCATTGCCGTCATCAGTAGCATAGGTATAGGTACAGGACAGAGGCAAGAGGCCAATGTAGGACGAGGGGCCTTCAAGTGAGCAAGACTTTATTCTTGTTTAGGATGACAATACAGACATGGGCCCGCAAAATGCACATCTTCGAGAGATCATCCAGGAGAAGCAGACAGAGATCAAAGCCTTGTCCCTTGACTTGGAGAGGGCTAAGTGGAATATGAAATACTTGGAGTAGAGGAATAAGTAGCTTGAAGATCAGCAATAAATCATGGAGTTGCAAAACATCCGGGAGAATCGTCAAGCTGCCCAAAGGAGGAGGATTGAATTCACTTCATTGGAGCAAGAGATTAATGATGATCGGGAGTCTTGGTTCGAGAGAATCAACATCCACTTGGAGAGACTGCTGGACAAGGCCGATAGAGATAAAGCATTTTTGAGACACATGGTTTTCCATTACAGGGTGTGAAATATGAGTTCCAAGGCACGAATAAGGAATCTAAAGGCAAAATTGAAGAAGGCAACAAAGAAGCAAAAGAGGAAAAAGGAGCATGATCATCTTCAGATATTGGCCAAAGCCTCTTTAGCCTAGCATGCCACTTGATAGAGAAGGTCCAGCCCAAATTTTAAGAAATTTGGAGAAAATTATGTCAATTTTGAAAATTTTGGTCTAAAACAGGTTTTCCCGCCCAACGCATAGTGCCACTTGGCGCGCACTTATAATTGGGAGGTCTCTAGGAGGAAAACTTTACATTTTTGGATTTGTCATGAAAATTTATGCATGCTCATGGATTACCTAAGGATTTCATCAAGTTCTGGGTTGCCTAAAGGGTCAAAAACATGCCAAAAATGACCTCTCTGCCACCTTTTGCACCCACAGGAAGCAGTCTTGGGAGAATGAAGTTTTGGAGGGGCAAAGGACATCCAAATCCAGAAATTTCACTTAGGATAGAAAGTAGACAAGTAGGGATTTCCAAAGAGCTATCTTGGGCTCAATTTGGACTTCGGGAAGTGCCTCAAAATCAGCCCCAAAGTTTTGTTATGCATAGAGATTCTGGTCGCGACGCATAGAGGATTTTTGCCTATTTTTCACTGTACAGCTCAGAAATTCACCCAGTTTTGACTAGTTTTGCTTTTTGATGTAATTATTGATCTATATTGATGTAACGTGATGACTATGATGTAATTTTGGCATATATTTACTTGTTCTAGAAGATTCATTCACTAAAAAGTGAAAATTTAATGAATGAATCAATTTCCTATCATATAGAGGCAAGTTGTTTGATTGCCTAGATTTCAGTGCTTTGTTTAGAATTGGTTGAAACAACTCCTAGAATGATGAGCTCGACCCCTAGAGGCAAGGGAATGGGTTGGGCTAGTCTATATCATGTATTTTTCTGATTCATTTTCAGGGTTGGACAATTGGGATTGCTTGGCACTAAATTGTACATTCTATCTCTGCATGTTTGGCAAAGGAAAGACCAGGGTTTTGCAGCACTTGTTGGGATCCATGTGGCTTTTTGTTTTGATGGTGTTTTCCTCTATGTAATTATAAGTTCATTGATGTTTATGTGTATCATTTTCCCTTCTCTTTGCTTCTGAAATTAAACAAATGAGATATTAAGGTTGAATTCACTGGATTGTTGTGCTCTACCTTTTAGTTTTGTTTAATTTTCAATGTTTTCATCTATTTGAGGAGGACTCTTTAGACTCTCTTACCCTCCTTGTCTCCTCACCGGTCTAATCCATACATTCATTTCAATCTAAAGCATCAAAACGATTGCCTTCCTTGCCCCAATCAGAACTCTGCAAAAAACTGTGCCTCATCCCTAGACCCAAATTTTCCTTTCCCTTTTTCCAACACAAAACCCCCCAAAACTCAAATTAAACCCTTGTACTTCATACCTAGCCTAATATTAGTTATTAAATCAGTCATCTCAAGCCCATATGATTATCTTTTGCTGAGATTGGCCTTGAGAGAACCCTCTCCTATCCTCGTAGGGCTAGCTCTGAGGCTGAGCATGGTTTGATGTGCACCTAGAAGCTTACCTTTTCAGCCTAAGGTAAATCTAGGATCTAATAGTATATTTGGATGGCATCCTCATCTTTAGCAAGAATTGGGAAGATCACTTGAAACACACTTAGTGGGTCCTTCAAACCTTGTGGCAGTATAAACTATGTTCCAACTTGGAGAAATTCACCTTTGGCATGAGCGAAGTCTAATATCTAGGTCACATAATTAACGAGCAAGGAGAGCATGTGGATCCAACTAAGCTCGAAGTCATTCGGGATTGGCCAGCCTCGACCACTCTAACAGAGCTTCATAGCTTATTTAGCCTCGCCAATTCTTATCAGAGGTTTGTGTTGAGATTCTCTCATATCACATAACCTTTGACTCAAGTTACCAAGGGTGGAGAAAAAACAATTTTTTTCTAGTTTGAGTCTCAACAAAGGTCTTTCATTGAGCTAAATCACTGCCTTTTCTCTTCACCAATACTCTCATTTCCAAACTTGCAGCCACCATTAGAAATTGAGACAGATGCCTCCAACTATGCTATTGGTGTAGTTCTCATCCAACAAGGGAATCTAGTGGCCTATCATAGTGAGACACTTTTTGACATAATTCAAAAATACCACATCTATGATAAAGAGATGTATTCCATCATGTAGGCTTGCCAGCAATGGAAACATTAAATTCTGGGGAAGCATATGATCATCCACATCGATCATCGACCCCTTTATTTTATCTAAACACAAGGGAAGTTGTAAAATGATTTCCATCAGAAGTGTTCCACATATCTACAAAAATTCCATTTGAACATTAAATACAAGAAGGGAAGCACCAATCATGCTACAAATTGCCTCAATTGGCCCCCGCTTGTAGAATTGACCATTTTTCTCAACTCCTGTGGCCATGAGACCTATGGATGGCCAAAACTATACAAAAATGATCCAAAGTTTTCCACCAAATACTGGATGCTAGTGGATGGAAATCAAGTTCTAGACTTCCACCTTCAAGACACATTATTATGCTACTAGGGAAACCTTTGTGTCCCTTCAAATGAGTGTGCCAAGCTGATTTGGGAAGCACACTGTAGCCAAGTCACAAGAAAATTTGGTGTGGAGAAGACTATGGTAGTACTATCAAAGTTTTTTATTGGCGAAAACTTCAACAAGATGTTGGAAAATATATCAGATCTTGTACTGCTTGTGCCATCACTAAGCCAACCATCAAGAAGCAAGGCCTATAATCTCCTCTACCTACTCCTAGCCAGCCCTAGGAATCCATCTCCATGGACTATTTTTCTAGCCTCCCTTCCACGAAGCATGGTAATAATTATGTATTTGTGGTCATGGAAAGGTTTTCTAATATGGTTATATTGTTGGCCTACAAGAAGCGTATCACAGCAGAGGACACTACCACACTCTTCTTTGAATGAGTATGGATACATTTTTGGATCCCATAAACCATTATATCAGGTGGGGATAGTAAGTTCATGAGCACGTTATGGTTGATCCTTTAGTCATTATTGGACACCAATCTCACCGAGTTGACTACATTCCATGCCCAAAATAATGGCTAGACAGAGGTCATCAACAGAATGATCGTGCATGTACTATGCATGTCCAACTCCAAGCATCCACAAACATGGGATGATACCCTTCCTTATGTGTAATCCATATATAATAGAGATCTCCATAGCTCGACAATTTGCGGCCCCTTTCAAGTGGGTTTGAGATTTCAACCATTATGTCTAAATGATATTGGCATGCCTCATGCAACTACACAGGAAGAATTTGCACATGTACAATCTGAAGTTGATAAAGCAACTAGGTTTAATGAACATGTCCAACACATCTGCCAACAAGCTCACTACATCTTGGATAATTCCAATGCCAAGTAAAAACAAAAGCATGATCAGCATGCCACATAAGTTTCAGGTGGGTGACAAAGTTTGGTTGCATTTGCAGAAAGAACGTCTTGCCAGATCCCATCAAAAGCTCTTATTTTAAATCAGCGATATCTCCCTCATCTGAACTCCGATTCAGCCGATTTTTTATTTTTTTTGGATATTTTTTCTGCAAGGAATCCAAATCTTCTATTTATTTCTGAAAATTTTGTATAGAAATTTTCAGATCTGCTCTACAAACTCTCGGCCCAAAACTCAAAACTTTGAAATCTCCTCTTAGTATACTGTTCTCTCCTTGATCACTTGTGCTCCGATACCATGTAGAATTTTTCTACAAATCAGCTAGCTTTGATACCATGTAGAACTTTTTCTACAAATCAGCTAGCTTTGATACCATGTAGAAATTTCCCACCTGTAGATCACCTGGTAATGCAATGTACTAAAGCAAAACACTTGATCTACTTCTACAAACAATTTGGTAGAAGCTTAATCAACCATGAGCAACATCAATAAGAAAACATATAACTATTAAGAAGGAATCAATCACACATAACACAAAATAATTTACCTGGGGAAAGCACCTGCCTAAAACCCCATCTCTTTATTATCATACAAGTGGAAATATAATCTGGATTACATAAAGCCTTAGCTCAGAAGTTATCCATCTCTCAGTAAAATCCCTCTATTACTCATAGACAGTCAAAGGCTTCTCATAAACCTTCTCCTATGCCCTCCAAGCCTCCTATTTCCTTGTGTAGTTTCCCTAGGGTCCAGTGTTGTCACCTATGTGAATTGGCCTCTTCACACACTCATTAACCTCTGATCTAACTGCACAAACTTGAAGGAGATAAATCCTCATCATGGATGAGCTTCCTTTATAGGAAAAATATTCATCCAACTGATAGTACGCTATCCCTTCTTTGATCTCAACTGGGTCTCTGTCTGAACTGCATGCATCAGTTATCCATGAGAGAATACTCAATTATCTAAAAATAACAGTTGTCACATGCATGAAAGCATTAAAAAATTGTATCTCATTAATTTAACAGCTTGTTAAATTAATATAATTGAACTTGACTAAGTTAAACTAAGTCAATTGATCCTCTCAATATAGAACTCATCCTTAATTCCTCAATCAATGGAGCAAATCAAGGACACATTCCCCAATCAGTGGAGCAATTATTGCATGTTCTCACAAAGACTTCAAGTTTGATTTTCCTTAACTAATTAACTCATGGAGAATTAATTAATTAATATTCAAACTGTTGGTAAGGCCAAATTCGAATTTTACTTCATATTTTAGACCAGGGACTGTCTAAAAATAGGAATCCAACTTGAACTACTAAAAATAAAACTTTTAATTTTAGCACTTCAATTTTTTCATTCCCTGTTGCCCAATCCAGCACTGATGCCCAAACTACTATTTTTAGCAATGCTATTTTTAGCACTTCTATTTATAGCAATTTCTTGTTGCCAATTTTCAACAAAATTACAACAGCCACAACAGGGGTTTTAGGCAAGTGCTTTCCCCGGGTAAATTCTTTTGTGTTATGTGTGATTGATTCCTTCTTATCAGTTATATGTGTTCTTATTGATGTTGCTCATCGTTGATTAAGCTTCTGCTAAATTGGCTGTAGAGGTAGATCAAGTGTTTTGATTTACTACATTGCATTATCAGGTTGATCTACAGGTGGGAAATTTCTACATGGTATCAGAGCTAGCTGATTTGTAAAAAAATTCTAGAAAATTCTACATTTAGCAGCTCCACTTTCATTTCTAACAAGGATGTACTTGGATTGATTCGAATAATGAAGTTCAGTGCCATTTTTAGCTTCTAAAGTTTGGTTTCCTTCATATGAATTTGATTATCTTTGGTCTCGGCCATCCCAGGAGCCTCAGAGCCCTCTTGTACAATTTCTCAATTTCTTTTAATGTCTTTTTCGCTTGCATCTCTTATTTTTACATTTAGTGTTCATGCCTCTTTTGTTGTAGGTTATATTGGTTAGATGATTGAAGTGACTTGTTTTGCATGTTATTTAAAGAGTCAAAAGCATGATGAATCCTTATAACAACTTTGAAAATTGATATTCATCATTGAGCTACCTGGATTGATTTACTAGTTCATAAATCTAGAATTTTTGGAAGTCCCTTGTAGCAAAATAGTAGTAATTTTCTGTTTTTTTAGACGTGTTAATGAACTTCATTGAGTTGATTCCACTTGTATTGTTTCATAAAAGCATTCAATTTAATAACAAAATTTACCCCATAGGATTTTCACTTGATTAGGTTTGGCATGTGGTAGGTTAACTAGCTCACTAATTCTTGAATTTCTAGTTTTTAGAGTAGTAATTTTCTGCTATTTTTTTGCACATGTTAACAGGGTTATTTTTCAGTGATTTTATTTGGAATGGAGTCTTAGTACATCCTGCGTAATAATAATAAAAAAAAATCCCATCTCATTTTTATTTGATTCTTTTGGGCATTCATCAAGTTATCTCGAGGAGTACCAATCTTGTAGCACGTGTAAACTTGATAGATTTGCTCCAAAAGATTGGGTTTTGTCTCTTAGCTTGAATCATGATCCCTACAATCCATGATTGAGTAAGATAAAATACATCTTAATCCTTGCCTCTGCTCCATTGCAATTCACCTCTGCAAATTGGGTTAGTGGACAGATTTATGAACTGAATAGCATAATAATGATTTTATTGATTGACACATCTAATGAACTTTGTCAATGGTTCTAAACACTTTGGAATGTAGTTATTGATTACATGATCTTTCCTTCATGCAATTTATATTAGTTTTATTTCTTTACTTTTCAGCTATGTCTTATATTTCAAGCATTGTTATTTTCATTCCATATACTACGTTTCCTCTTAATGCAACATTTACATTTTGCTAGCTTAATGTTTACATTTTTGCTAGTGTAGCCTTTACATTTCTTCAGTTAGGATTAACATTTACATTTGACCAAGCATAATTTCCATTTCTTGCAAATATAGTAGCATTTCTATTTCTACAATTAGTTTAGGCTTTGATTTCATGTTATTCACTTCATTGCATTAGATCAATGAGAGAAGGACACATTGCACATTCCACATATAGTGTTGACAACTCTTAAGTTTTTACGAACCTCGGGAGGATAATTTGAGTTGATAGCCTTGTGCGTTTCAAAATTCTTGTTGTAATACTAGGGCTCATCAATTTGTGGCGTCGTTTTCGGGGAGGTGTCAAAGCATGCATTGTTTTCTTCCCTAGTTGATTCATTTTTTTTTACTTTCTGCAAAAACACATAAAATTGTATTAGGAATATTTCATTTCAAAAAAACAAAATTACATTGCATTATTATTTTCATTCAATAAAAATAATAAAAAACAAAAAAATTATTCAATACCACACCCACCCCCCCCCCCCCCACTTGTTCATGTGTGCAGTAAGAGCCACATCACCATCCACTTTTTCAAGTAGAAGAAGAAGAGGTGGCAAAGAAGGTAGAAGAAATGGATGGAGATTATGACAATGAGGAAGATCCTTTTGGATTTCCCATTCAATATATTGATATCAGTGTTCATATGAAGAACATCCCTCCATATTTCCTTCCATACTTCCATGGTATGGTTACGTATTAAACACTCAAAAATTGAGATTGTTTCTAGAAACATTGAAGGATAGAGATCTTAAATGGTTCATGATTTTAGGGACTAATTCAATAAGATCATGGAATGATATGCAAAAATATTTCTAGAAAAATATAAGTATCATGATATTAAAGAAGAAATATTTAGAATGACTCAAAAATAAGATGAGAGCATTCGAGGATCTAATAGAGAGATCCATGTATAATGCTAAGAGGGAAAAATTACATCATTTAGGACTTGACACACTGAAAACCCTCTTACTGAGAATGATTATGGATGGTTGGATTGATTTCCTTGATCTCATGAGCAGAGGTGATGTATACCAACTATCATTTGAAGAAATTTATGAGATATTCAAGTGCATATCAAGATGAAGGACAAAAGTAAATCAACATCAAGATTGGTAAGTCAAGTTGAACTTGGAAATTTGCTTGATAACTTTAAAATATAAATTCTTAGAAATCTAAGTGAACAAGTAGAAATGTTAAGAATGAAAAATGACTAAAAAGGAGATCTTGGTATTTGTGTTATCCATGCAAAATCACATGCTACTAAATATTTCCCTTCATTACCAAGGTTGAAATAATTTTAACAAGAAGACAATGGAACAAGTAAATTACCAAAGCAGCTTTGTTATGTAGCTCCAAGAGAACCATGGCAGCCTAGTCAACCTGGTATGATCCAAGAACCTAATTCAAAGTTTCAAGGTTATGCACATCCATCTCAAAGTAATATGAACACACCTTTTCCTTGGAAACCTTGCCCATCTCAACCCCAAAACCAATCTTGGAAACAAGGTTAGAAAGGACCTATTGTGTTGTACAACAACCCCCCATTTCTAAAAAACTTTTACACAAAAATTTTAATAAGAAATGGATCCCTTTTTAAATAAACTTAGTGAGATTTTTGATTTGATAAATAAAACCGGTATTGACCTCATTGTATGAAAAACCTTTATCAAAAGACCTAATGTAAATAATTCATTTTGTAAAGCTTTTTGAATAAAGTGTTCCTTTGAAAAATATAATAAATAATTCTACATTTTGATAAAGCGATCGGAGATCGCGTATTGCAATGATAAAGGGATACACATAAAAAGGTCCTCAAATTTTTGTATTAAGACTTGGATCGGAAGTTGCACTATTGTGCTTCCGATATATTTATTTATATAATGGACTTGAATTCTGAGTTTTGATAAAGAATGCTTTTATGTGATATGAACTATTGCTTCTTGTGAAAGTATTTCCAAGTTAAAAGGCAGGATCTTAATGTGATTCATATTGGAGGAGACTCAAATGCATACGGTACTACTATCTGTGTTTTTGCTTCATGTTTTTATGTGAATCAGCATTTATTTATTTTGCTATTATTGATATATGTATATGTTCTTACAACGATTCTTTGACTTATCACTATTGAATGTTTAAGAGTTGTTATCTTTCAGATATATGTGTGTCAGTAATATATAGCGATTAGTGTAATAATGTTTTAATTATTACTTTGTTAAAATACTTGAAGAAAGTAATTATCATATGAATGAATATTTTTATTTATGAGTAAATCATCTATATGTTTACTTGTCAATAAGAACCATAAAAAAATTCTCTAGGAGAAAGACTTCCTGGGATAGATTAATCACTTTTATATTTTTGCATTTTAAAATAGATCATTCATCATTCCCATTAGATACTATAAATAAATCACTTATCCATCACACTTATATATCATTAGATATCTAGTCGGAGCCACTACACCAAACGGAAAAGGAGTTGCTTTAAGGTTTGGACCGAGTGGTTTTCCCTGATGTTGATGCAGTGATTTTTGAGGCATCAACATTTTTGGTGCTAGAAGGAGGGCTTGAACTGTGAATGGCGAGAAAATCCAAATCTATAATCCATTCTGAGAGTAAATCTCCCTCCACCTCACCTCTGACTTCTCCCTCGCATGCTAAATCTCTAGTTTTTAAGCAAGAAGTTGAGAAAACAACAACCACTGCTGAACCCCAAAACATCTCAGATAAATAAACTCTAGAATCTCCTAAAGTACAGTCTCTAATTCATAAACTTCAAGGATTCTCAATATCACCACATAAATATGAGTTATCTCATGGCAGTGTGACTTCACAATTCATTCCCTCTCATCCCCTCACCAGACTTTAGAGTGAAAATCTTGGTATTAAACCTACTAAATTCCCTTTTCCTAAAAGAAAAAGAGAAAATGAAGACAACTAAAGGGTTTGATAGTAAAACTCTTTCATCATCATCATCCATTTCATCTTCTCCATTGCAAAGTCAACCATCCACTCCCCCACTCCAGATTGCCATTCAACAGGTTAGTGGAGCTTCAACATCTGCTTCTCAACCACCTAGAACTTCAATATCCTCTCCTTCTCAACCCCTTGGAACTTCTTCTGTGTTATCATCCATTAGTAGCTCAACAATGGCACAAAACCCATGGAACAATCCTGGTGTAGTCACAATGCCTGCACCTTTGAACCAATTGCCAGCTCATCCCGAGAAATGGTTGCCAAAATTCAACCCAGATGCGGGCATACAGGCATATGAACACATAAACAACTTTATGTTGTCAGTCAATTTAAAAGGAGTTACTGAAGAAGACATGGTTTTTAGGCTTTTCCCGTATACCCTACAAGGATTAGCCAGGTCTTTGTACTTTTCGTTACCATCAGGATCCATTACTAGTTGGAATATTTTCAAAGAGTAGTTCTTAACTAAATTTGGTGATGATAGGTCCACAACGATGTTAATCAATGATCTCTCAAATCTTAAAATGGAATCTAGAGAGCCTATAAAAGAGTTCAATTCATGATTTAATAAACTCTTAAATAAGATTTCTACTGCATCAAAACCTAGTGAAGAGGTTAGAAGTGAATGGTACATATCAGCCTTACCTTCAAACATAGCTATCTTTGTGGATAGAGTTGCAAAGCCTACTTTAGCAGAGAATATGAAAGAGGCAATTATTGTGGAAAAATGTATCATCTCCTTAGAAAATAAAGTCACTCTTGAAGAACAAAAATCTAAAAAAGTTACCTTCAAAGATGATTCAAAGAAGAAAATGGCTAAAGATCCATATGATATGGAAGGTCTCCAAAAGGTTCTAAAAACTATGTCGAATGAAATGGTAGAAATTAAGAAACATGTAGCTGATACCTCAACTAAGAAGTAATTTAGAAACTTTAAGAAACAAGAATCAAAACCCCCTAATGCTATATCCAATGCAAAGTCAAACCCCAAGAACGATGAAGAAGAAGATACAGCCTTATCATCTGAAGAAACTGAAGAAGAGGAAGCTGTATAATATCATGGGATGTGGAACTTCATTTTTCCCAATTCTGATGCTAAAAAGGAACAGGAAGTTTTTCCAGTAAGTAACCAGGAGTAAATGAACTCTTGAACCTGTTCAAGCGACTCAAAATAAAAAGAACATGGGTACTACTGCTAAATAAAGGGTTCCCACAAAGAAGTCTACAATGATGCCTACTCAAAATTAGCCTTCAGCTTCCAATCCACCTTCATCATCTAAAACATTAGTAGTTGCAAACTCTATGGATTACAATATCATTGAGGACATGAAGAAAATGAGAGAAAATATCACTATATTTGAGCTTAGTAAGCTCAAACATCAACAAAAATTGTTGCTCAATGAATTAAATGCAGTACCTTCTTCTCCTCTTCCAAATGTTGAATTGTCCAGGTAAGCCACCAGCTGGTAGAATAGAAGCTACTGATGTTGTTCTAATTGGAGATAGATCAAATTCCCATACTCCTCCTTTTCTCTTGACCTGCGAGATTTATAATAGAAATCTGCACAATTATTTGATAGACTCAGGGGCTTCATCGAATATAATGTCAGCTTTAGTTTGTTCTAAACTAAATATTGAACCCCTGCAGTGCATATTTTCCAGTTGGATAGAACTAAGGTCCAAGTATTGGGAGAAATCAACTCAATTACCATTAGGTTATCAGTTGATCCAAGAGTAGTTCAGAGAATTGATATATTAATTGTTGATATTCCTGAGTTTTATGGTTTGATTTTAAGCAGAGACTGGTCTGAGAAACTTCATGGTTACATTTCTACCGATTGGTCTCATAGGTGGCTTCCCTTTAAAGGGAAGCCAAATCATATCAATATTGATCGGGAGAAGCATATGACACATACTGTAACAGAGTTTGAACAAGAAAACCAACCTATAGCATTTAACAATAATATTCTTGGTAATTACTCATCTAAATCATTCTTTGGTAATTTTAGTGCTCAATCATCACCTTTCTTAGTTAATAATTTCACATTTCAAATTGAAAATTTTTCCCAAACAGATACATTAAAATGTGTTAAAATTGTTGAGGAAATTGTAAACAAAACTATAGATAAACCTTTAATTTGGTCATTATATTTTGATGGGTCTAAATCTAATGACGTGCAGGAGTAGGATGTATTTTATTTAGTCCTGAAGGAGAAAATACTATGCTATCATGTAGATTAGAATTTGAGTGCACAAATAATACTTCTGAATATGAAGCCTTAATTCAAGGACTTTACAAAGCAATAGGTCTTAAGGTGTAATATTTGAAAGTGTTTGGTGACTATGAAATTGTTATAAAGCAAGTCCGAAATACTATACATTGCCTTTATAGTCACCTTCAACATTATCAATCCTTGGTACAAGACCTTGTATCTCATTTTCTAGCATTTAATATTTCTCCCATTCCTAGATCTCAGAATGCAACAACAGATTTACTAGCCAATGTTGCTTCTAAGCTCCTTCCATCTGAAGATTACAGTCCCGAAAGATTTTCAGTAGAGTTAATTTTCAGACCATTGGTTCCTAATAATGTCACTAACCTGCTAGTATTCAATCATGACGATGACATTTTAAATTTCTTAACTTCTGATAAGTCCTATGATGATCAAATTATTGATGAAAGTGAGCATGATCTTCAAATGAAGCAAAAACTTGAAGAAAATTCAATACCAAAACCAGTGGTCAAACTTGAAGACTTTTATGACATCAAAGATAGGTTTAAACAGGTTACTAATTCAAAGCTTCAAATTTCTACTTTAAGATTTGAATTATTAAATCTTGGCACAAAGGCCAAGACACAAAATATCAATTTGGGATTAGGACTTACTTCAGAAGAAAGATTTGCATTTATCATATTATTGAATAAGTATAAAAATTTCTTCGCTTGGAATTATGATGACTTGAAAACATATGATACTTCTATCATACAACATACAATTCCAATGATATATGAAGAAAAGCCAGTACAACAGAAATTAAAGAAAATTCATCTGAACCTTGAAAGTCAAATAAAAGCTTAGTTAAACAAACTCTTGAAGGCTAAGATAATTTTTCCTGTTAGACATTCAAATTGGGTGTCCAACTTGGTGCCTGTGAGAAAGAAGAATAGTGACATTAGAATTTGCATTGATTTCAGAAATCTTAATAAGGCAAGTCGGAAAGATAACTTCCCACTACCAACAATGGAGCAAACTCTGCATTCAGTAGCTGGTTCTAAATTAATGTCTTTCTTAGATGGTTTTTCAGGGTATAACCAAATCTTGGTGCACCCCGATGACAGAATCAAGACTACTTTCAAAATTAAGTGGGGAACTTATGCCTATCGAAAAATGCCTTTCAGTTTAATTAATCCTGGAGCTACCATCCAAAGGGAAATGGATATAACATTCAAAGGTCTGATTAATAAATCAGTAGTTGTCTATTTGGATGACATTACTGTCTTCTCTAAGAAAAGAGAAAATCATTTACATGATTTGAAACAAATCTTTGAACGTTGTAAAAGGTATGGGATTTCATTGAATCCTAAGAAGTCATTTTTTTCTCTTAACCAAGGTAAACTCTTGGGGTTCATTGTTTCAAAATATGGTATTTATATTGATCCATATAGAATCAAAGAGATTTTTGATATTCCATTTCCACATAATAAAAAATCAATGCAATCATTTTTAGGTCAAATAAATTTTGTAAAAAGGTTTGTTCCATATTTTTTACAGATTGTTTTACCATTACAAATCATGATCAAGAAAAATTCATTGTTTAAATGGGGACATATAGAAAAGGAGGCTTTTGATTCAATCAAGAAAGCAATCATAAATTCTCCCACATTGAACACTCCCAAATTTTTAAATCATTTTATTTTATATACTCTAGCATCTGATTCATCTTATGCAGTAGTATTGACACAAATCAATGATCAAAACTTGGAAGCACCAATCTCATTTTATAGTTCAAATATTCAAGGTGTTGAGCTTAATTACTCTGAAGTTGAAAGAAAGCATTTGTTGTATTCAAATACATTAAACACTTTAGCTCCTTTCTCTTACAGACTCACACAAAAGTAATAGTCCCTTTTTCAGCAGTAAGACAGTTACTAGTGCAAAGGGAATTGGGAGAAAAAAGGGCAAAATGGATTACGACATTACAAGAATATGATTTGGACATTAGACCAGCAAAAATTGTCAAAGGCCAAGGTTTTTTCAGGTTGTTAGCAAGAGCTTCTAATATTTAGGAACATGAAGGTACCAACAATATTGAAGAAATCAAGGAGATAAGTACCATCAATCTTGAATCCCAATATGCAGATTTGATATTTTATTTGAAAAATGGATATGCTTCTTCTAATCTTTCCTATAAAAATAAACGTGCCATAAGACTGAAAGAAAAAAAACTTTATGATTGTTGATGATGTGTTGTTTAGAAGGAATTATGATTCGATTTTGTTAAGATGCTTAGAAAAAACTGAGGTGCACAAGGTCTTGCAGGAATTACATGATGGTCCAGCAGAAGGACATTTTGGATCTGATACAACAGCTCACAAAATTATTCATGCTAGGTATTATTGGCCCACCTTATTCAAAGATACTCATGAGTATGTAAGGAAATGCAGAACATGTCAAATTGCCAGTGGAAGACAAAGGAAGCCAGCTTTTCTTTTGCAACTAGTCAATATTGAGTAGCCCTTTGAACAATGGGGATTGGATATCATTGGAGAAATTATTCCACATTCATCCAAACAGCATAGGTACATCCTTACAACCACGGATTACTTTACTAAGTGGGTAGAAGCAATCCCTTTGAAGGTAACAAACTCTGAGGCAATCATTGAATTCATAGACCAATTCACCATTACCAGGTTTGGTGTGTCAAATGCTCTTATTTATTATAATGCATCTTATTTCTCTGGTAATTCCATACTTGAATTTGCTATCGAAAGAGGATTTAAATTGAAATATTTTCCAAATTACTACCATCAAGGTAATCGTTTAGCAGAATCCACCAATAAAAATCTTATCAAAATCATTAAGAGAACTATTGATCAGAATCATAAGAATTGGCATAAGTCTTTGATATTTGCATTATGGGCAGACCATATAACACAAAAGGCCTCAATAGGAAATTTTCCATTTAATCTGGTGTATGGAAAGGAAGTTGTCATACCATTAAACCTAGTACTTCCATCACTAGCCTTAGTGCAGTTTATTGAAGAAAATCCCTCATCTTCTATTCAATTGAAACATAATTAGATCCTGAAATTAGAAGAAGAAAGGGAGAAAGCCCAAATTACACATGCAAAGCATCAACAAATTATTAGGTCTTCTTTTGATACAACTTCCACTGGCCCAAAACTTTTACAAGTAGGTGATCTTGTTTTGAAATGGGACAAAGCGCACAAGGATAAAGGAAAACACACTAAATTTTAGAAAATGTGGCTCGGACCATTTCAAATCAGCGAAAAGATAGGCCCATCAACATCCATATAGCAAGATCTATTAGGAAAGAGAGATTCTCTTCCTGCCAATGGGCTTATTTTGAAAAAATTCTTCACCTGAGGAGGTAATCTCTTCTTACTTTGTAAATATTCAATTTTCAGCTATATTTGTGTGAATAATTAATTTAGTTTCTTTCTTGGAAAATAAAATTTTAAATAGCCCTCTATTGGTTTTTACTATTTTGAAAAGTTTACTTAAAAGAAAAATGGTGTTAATATTTACTTTTGATAGATGAAAGCCTTGAAGGAAAAGGAGAAAATTCTAGGAAATTAAGTATAATTAAACTCTGAAAACCCTTTTTATTTTTGTAGAATCTTCTCAAAACTTGAAAATATTGTAAATAATTCTAAGCTTTAGTATCCTAAAAAAGGTTATCAATAGAAACCAAAGACTAATCCAATCTTAGCATCTTCAACTCTTAAAATTGTCATCCATGTTCTCCTAAGGAGTAAATTATTCACCCCAACCATAAAAGTTTATGATTTTTCATAGTGTAATTCTAAAATAAATTTGATATAAAAGATAAGAGGTCTCATCACGAGCCTGCTTACCATGATCATAGGGGACTAGTTCAACTGACATTACCAACACTGCATACCAAAACAGGGTAATGGCATATAATTATAAGACAAGGGGTATCATCACGAGCTAGCTTGTTCAGTTAAATTACAACCAGTGAATGGCATTGTCAATAGCTGGCCACCAAACCAGGAAAATGGCTTTTTATCTTACAAAATAAAGAAATAAGGAAAGGATAAAAATGCAATACAAAATATGTGGAAACATATCTTTTGGATTCATTCTTTTAAACTATACTCTAAAATGGATGGGATAATGAATGATTAAATGGTTAAAAGGTAACCCTATCGAGACTATAAACATTTGCTAGCAGCAGTGGCTCTACCTGTGACAAGGGAGTCATTATATAAGCTAAGTTGGAGAAGTCTCTTGTTTTATCA
>APFE031145388.1:220723-243136 GCA_000404065.3 Pinus taeda
TTCTGAGTTTTGATAAAGAATGCTTTTATGTGATATGCACTATTGCTTCTTGTGAAAGTATTTCCAAGTTAAAAGGCAGGATCTGAATGCGATTCATATCGGAGGAGACTCAAATGCATACAATAGTACTATCTGTGTTTTTTCTTCATGCTTTTATGTGAATAAACATTTATTTATTTTGCTATTATTGATATATGTATATGTTCTTACAACAATTCTTTGACTTATCACTATTGAATGTTTAAGAGTTGTTATCTTTCATATATATGTGTGTCAGTAATATATAAAGATTAGTGTGATAATGTTTTAATTATTACTTTTTTCAACTACTTGAACAAATTAATTATCATATGAATGAATATTTTTATTTATGAGTAAATCATCTATATGTTTACTTGTTAATAAGAACCATCAAAAATTACACTAGGAGAAAGACTTCCCAGGATACATTAGTCACTTTTATATTGTTGCATTTTAAAATAGATCATTCATCATTCCCATTAGATACTATAATTCAATCACTTATCCATCCCACTTATATATCATTGGGAAACAGGTCCCATTATATCCAGTCGGAGCCACCACCCCAAACGGAAAAGGAGTTGCTTTAAGGTCTGGACCAGGTCGTTTTCCCTGATGTTGATGCAACAATTTTCGAGGCATCAATAGGACCTTATGAAAGAAATCCGCAATATCCTCAATATTTTCCTCAATATCCTCCATACCCAACTCCATGCTAGCCCTGCCATCCACCTCCACCACAACCACAACCCAGACTACCTCCATCTCAAAGATCCACTCCCACTCAAATACTTGTACCACCATTTCTCCAAACAATAAAGTAACTCAACTCGCTTACAATGTTGAGGTACAACACTTCCAAATAACTCCTCTTGATGTGAATGGTATTCACCCTATATCTGGAAGTATATTGTAACAAATAGATTCTTTTGATGTCATTAAAGAAGAACATACAGAAGAAGAAGACCTAGAGGAGACCAAAGAATCATGGCTGCACTAGATGGAGAGAAGACATTAGAATCAAAGATTGAGAAAGTTCCATCATGTTTACCATCATATCATCTATGTGTTCAAGAGAATAATCAGCAAAAATAATAAGATTTGAATGCCATGGTAGAAGAGGACACATAAAGTGATCCAAATGTGCAAGTGAACCAAGGGCATCACAACTATATTGAAATATGGTTCCAAACAATCGCTAAGTTGTAGCAACACACTCTTCTTCAACAATTATTGACATCATCAAAGCAGTTGGTCTCTCACATTTAGGTACATGTCAAACAATATATTTAAATCCTACACATGAGTTTGTCTGCCATCTTGATATGCACATGGCTCCATTGGAAATGTTCCTATACTTGAAAGAGATTTTTTTTTTCAAGTACAGTAGGATAGAAAAAAAATGGAAAAATATAAAATAAGAGGAAAAGAATAAAACCTCAGGTGAAAAACTATTTTGAGGTGCCTGAGATTGACTCGTTGATGGATAACCTCCTTGAGGCAGTTAGTGGGTTGGAAAGAAAAAAGGAAAAAAGGAAAAGACACTAGGTGAAAACCTCCTTTGAGGCAATTAGGCAAACCTACTACTTGAAAACCTCATTGAGGCAGCTAGTATGCCCTAAAAAATTAAAAAACAAAACAAAACAAAAAAAAACAAAAAAATAAAAGACAAAATATTACATTCCTAGGTACCTCTCTCTGATGAATGCAGGTTCTCTACAAGCAACAAGAACAAGTTAGCCATGAGAAAAATCTAATCAAAAACATAGTCAAAGGAAGTCAAACTTGGGCTTCCCCCACTTTGCCCAAATGCTCCAATAGGACCAAAGCCATATGAATCCATCACCCACATCCATTTCCATGACATTTCCCATCATTATCAGTCATTTCCCACACATTTTCCTCATCGTCCTGAAGTGTTAAAGGAAAGTTTCCTTTTGCTACAGGACTGTCAAAATAGACAAGGCAAAAATTATTTTTACATATCTTGAAAACCATGCATCCATTATCTAATTAGTTTCATGGGGAGATGCATAAGGATGATTGTAACATGCTCAAGGAATTTCAACAAATTCTAGTGCATAATTTTTGAGAAATTGGATACCATCACCTATAGCCATTTTTATTTCTTCTCGAGACTCGTGGATCCATTGGCCAAGGTTTTTTATGGGGATATGCATAAGGATGATGGAAACATGATAAAAAAAATTAGTTCAATCCAATCTACCATTTGAGAGATATGGATTAAACAAGTTTGGTACGGGATTGTCTTGTATTGCTACAGGACTGTCAGAATTGCTACAGGATTATGATTGACACAGAAAAAGGGTTCAGATCTTATGTTTTTAATATAGGAATAAGAGGAGGGATCCACCACACCCTCATCATCCATTCTCCATCCCATTCGTCCTCTCTTCCACCCAAATATCCACCTATGTCCATCAACAATACCCATTTTCACCCCTTATTCCATCATTTCCACCATATCAGAGGCTTCTAATCCTTGTCTTTAGACTAATTATGAATTATCAGTGCTATTAGATTTATCTGAAGGATAATATGATATTATAAGGGTGTAGAAATTCCCATTGTAGATCACCTAATAATGCAATATACTAAAGCAAAATACAAGATCTACTTCTACAACAAACTTGCAGAAGCTTAATCGATTTTGAGCAACATCAAATAGAACATATATAATAGAGAATGAGAAATCAATCACACATGAACACGGAAGAATACTCTGGGGGAAGCCTTGGCTAAAAACCCCAATCTCTATATTATCATACAAGTGGAAATATGTTCATATTACACAAAGCATTAGCTCACAAGCTATCCTGCTCTTAGTACAATCCAACAATACAACTCACAGACTGAATAGACACAACATATGCCTTCCCTCATTCCTCCAAGCCTCATATTTCCTTGTGCAGTTTCTCTTAGGGTCCAATGCTGCCACCTGTGTGAATTGGCCTCATCACACACTCATCAAACTCAAAAGTAACTGCGCAATCTCCAAGGAATGAATTCCTTCTGCATGCAAGAGATATCCTCCATGGAATATTCCTGCAACTGATAGTACATTGTCCCATCATCTAATTTCAACTCGGCCTCTGACTGAACTGCCATGCATGAGTTATTTATGAGAGAATATTTAGTTATCTGAAGTGCAGTAGTTACATGCATGCATGCATTAACTAACTGAACTCACAATTTGTTCAACAACTATTTGAACTAATCTAACTAGACTTAACTCAGTTAACTGAGCTAACTAATTACAACTCATCCTGATCGCCTTTAATCAAGGGATAACTTCCTCAATTAATGGAGAAACTGTTGCATGTCTTCACATAGACTTCATGTTTGATTTCCTACAACTAATTAACTCAAGATTAATTAATTAATTATTTTACAAACAACTGCTAAGATCAAATTCGAATTTTAATTCTCAATTTTAGTTTAGGGACTAACTAAAATTGGAATGTATCCTGAAATGTTATTTTTAGAAATGCTATTTTTAGCACTTCTATTTTTAGCATTTCTTGTTGCTATTTTCAACACTCCCTCTCAACAAGAAAGGGATTATCAATCACCCCAATCCTGTCTTTATGGAACTCGAACTTGCATTCTGACAATGCCTTTGTCAAAATATTTTCATCCTATTCCTTGGTCGAACCATATAGAAACAACATGATCCTCTTCACCACACAGTCTCAAATATGATGGTATCGAATATCGATGTGCTTGGACCGGTCATGAAATACTAGATTCTCAGAGAGTTTGATACAACTCTAATTATTGAAGTAGATCATAATTGGATCCATCCTCTGACAAAACAATCCCACTAGAATCTTCTGCATCCAAATGGCCTCACATGTTTCCTGACTAGCAGCCATGTATTCAGCCTCTGCTGAGCTAAGTGCAACTGAACTCTGTTTCCCACTATACCAGAAAACTGCAGTTGAACCAAGTTTTAATATTCCTCCAAGAGTGGTCTTCCGGTCTGATGGACTCCCTACCCAATCTGCATTAGTGAAGCCCTGAAGCTTCACTCCCTATGTTCGTCTATACCACAATCCATACTGAGATGTGCCTCTGAGGTATCTCAGCACATGCTTCGCTGCCCTCCAAAATGGCTTGGTAGGTTGAACCATAGCTTAACTCAGTTGGTTCACCACAAAGCATAAGTTTGGTCATGTTTCACTAAATACATCAATGAACCCACAAGCTGTCGATAAACAGTAGCAGCTACTACCTCACCTAAAGTAGCATCCTCCTTCCTCCAGTTCCCAGCTAGAGGAGTCTGCATGAGCATGCACTCTCCATGTGGAAGCGCTTGAGTATCTCATTAGCATACTCTCCTTGAGACACAAATACTTCCCCATTTTTCTTCTACACTTCCATGCCTAGAAAGTAGTGCATAAGACCCATGTCTTTCATGTCGAACTCCCTTGCAAGGTCCTCATTGCAAGACTTGATCAATTGATCATCACCTGTCAAAATCAGATCATCCACATAAAAAAATAATGATCAATGGCTTACCTTCTACCATGATGTGGCAAATGATTGCATCTGCTTCACTCTTGGTGAAGCCCAACCCAGTGAAATAACTATTGATCCTGGTGTACCAAGCACGAGGTGCTTGCTTCATCGCATACAAATCCCTCTTGAGTCCGAACACTTGCGACTCACGATTGAAGGTCTCAAAACCTTCTGGTTGCTCAATGTAAACCTCTTCCTCAATCTTCCCATTGAGGAACATTGTCTTCACATCCATTTGATGGATCTTCCAACCCATATGAGCCGATAGTGCCAACATCGATCTGATAAATGAGTACCTTGCTACAGGATCAAATATATCATTGTATTCGATCCCCTCGACTTGTGAGAAACCACGGGCAACAAAACTTGCCTTATGTTTCTCAACACTACCATCAGCTGCCTACTTTACCTTGTAAAGCCATCTAGAACTCACCATTGACTTGTCCTGAGGTCTTGGGACAACATCCCACACACAGTTCTGAATGATATATTTGTACTCCTCTACCATTGCATCAACCCATATTGGTTGATGCACTGCCTCCTCGAATGAAGAAGGTTCAGACTCTACACACTCCCCAACCAGGGCCATGTAACCAATGTACCGCTCAGGTGACCTCCTCTGTCTACGTTGAGAAGATGGATGTCCCATATTCTCTCGTGCATCCAACATCAACCTTTCAGCTTCCCTTGATTGTTTTTTCCCATCTCTGGAAGACTTAGCATGAGTGGATGTCTCCACTCCCATATCCTCTACATGTGGCTATTCTGCATCAATCTTAGGCTCCTCCTCCTTAGGAACTTAAAGTTCCTCCTCTACATCCAACTTGAGCTCCCTCTCAAGTGATACTCGCATGGCTTTCTACTTGTCAAACTTCATATCTCTGCGTACCACTATCCTCTGATTGATAGGCAAGAACACCCAATAGTTGTGGGGTGTATTAGTGTACCCCACAAGTATCCCCAACTCAGTTATTAGATCTAGCTTCCTCCGGGCATCTTTGGTCACATGGCAATAAATCAATGATCCAAAGATCCTAAAGTGACTCACATCTGGTCACTTCCCGAAAAAGGCCTCCGTAGGTGTCTTCATCCCCAGTATACGATGCGGGCTTCTGTTTTGCAAGTATACTATTGTATTGCATGCCTCAGCCCACAAATGAATTGGTAGGAGTTGGTCATGCAATATTGCTCAAGCTACTCCAAAAATTGATCTGTTCTTCCTTTTAGCCACCCCATTCTGTTGTGGGTTATGGGGTGCCATCAACTCCTGTTTAATTCCTTCTGCACTGCAGAAGTCCTTAAAATGTTGGGAGACATACTCTCCACCATTGTTGCTATGCAAAACCGTTATTTTCTTTCCAAATTATTTCTCTGCCAAGGCTTTAAACTCACAAAACCTCAAGAAGCTCTGATCCTTCTTTTGCATAAATTAGATCCAACATCTACGAGAAAAATCATCAATAAAAATAACATAATACTTTTGTTTAGCGGTGGAGGTTGTAGAGAATGGTCCACAAACATCTATGTGAACTCGCTCCAGGATTTCTCCAGCTCTACTATCTCGATTCTAAAAGGAATATTTCGCATGCTTACCCAAGGTACAACCTTTGCATGTATCTGTCTGCTCCAATTTTCCCTTGGGAAGTTCGGTAGAAATTTGTTAAATGATCTTCAAGGCCCCATGGTGCAAGTGGACCAATCTTCTATGCCATAGCTCATCAACATCTTGGCTTTGCACCATCTCTGCTTTGGAACTCAATGCAGCACAATCATCTACCTCCAACTTGTAGAGATTCTTTACTCGAATCCCAATCCTCTTGGTCTGTCCAGTACCGATATGCCTTAGGAATACCTTTCCTTTACTAAAGACTACATCATAGCCTTTATCTTCTAGCATATTTATAGACACAAGATTCTTATTCAGACCCGATACATACTTTACATCAGTCAGGGTGAGAGGAGCTCCATGCTCCCTCTGAAACACAATCGTACCTTCACCTAAAACACGGTACTTTCCATCATCACCCATCTCGATCCGCATCTGGAGATCCTTCTCCTCCAAGGTACTGAAAAGATTCTTGTCACTGTACATGTGGAAAGACGCTTCACTATCCAGATACCAAACACAACCCACCATGGATGAAACTATGCATGCAATGAGAGAGAAATCCAACTCGAACTGTGAGGCCAATGCATCACCGTTTGATCCCATCGAGGATCCCTTCTTCGATTTCTTCTATGGACAATTCGTAGCATAATGGCCCACCTCATGACAATGAAAGCATCACACTTTCAATTTGTCAAACTTCTTCCCACCATGGGAAGAACTGGATTTAGGATAGGACGCCTTCCCTTTCCCTTTCCTCGCCTTACTCGCTAAGGCTATATTTTCTTCATCATCTTGTTTTGATGAAGATCCATCTCTGGTGTTTCTCCTTATCTCCTCTTGCATCAAATTCAACCAAAGTCGTTCCCAATCATGCCATTTCTCTCTTCCATTTACTGAGTCTTGGTAGTTATTCTAGCTCTTAAGAAGACTGAGGAGAGCAAGACTCACCATGTCATCATCGACTGTCGTGATCCCTACACTTCCAAGCTCATCCCTGCAAGTGGTGAGCTTGTTCGGATATGTAGAGATTGTGTCGCCCTTTTCACACTTGATTTTCTGAAGCTAGTCTTTCAGTGCTAGCTTCTTCTGATCACTGTTGTTCTGATATAGATCTTTCTATGTTTTCCACCTTGAAAATGATGTCTCCTTCCCATGGAGGCTCGAGATAATGTGGTCTCAAACTCCCTCCAAGAGGATTCTCCTTGCTCTAGCCACACATTTCTTCCATTTTTCCAATTCTATGCTTAGCCGCTATTGGCTTGGGGACCTCTTGATCAATGAAGTCCTTTAGACCGTTTTCCTCTAATACTACTTCCATGCGATCCTTCCAGGCTATATAATTCGAGCTACCATCAAGGGCATACTCGAGTCTTAAATCGTTGAACGCCATTGGGGAAATTTGAGATGTGATAAGAATTCAAATTCTATAATTAGGAACTTAAAACTTTGAACTTCTCCCTTCTTTGTATATTGTTCTTCTCTTTGATCACCTTTTCTCTGATACCATGTAGAAATTCCTACTGTAGATCACCTGATAATGCAATATACTAAAGAAAAATACAAGATCTACTTCTACAACAAACTTGCGGAAGCTTAATCAATTTTAAGCAAGATCAAATAGAACACATATAACAGAGAATGAGAAATCAATCACACATGAACACAGAAGAATACTCTGTGGAAAGCCTCAGCGAAAAAACTCGATCTCTATATTATCATACAAGTGGAAATATGTTCAGATTACACAAAGCATTAGCTCACAAGCTATCCTTCTCTTAGTACAATCCAACAATATAGCTCACAGACTGAATAGACACAACATATGCCTTCCCTTAGTCCTCCAAGCATCCTATTTCCTTGCGCAGTTTCTCTTGGGGTCCAATGTTGCCACTTGTGCGAATTGGCCTTATCACACACTCATCAAACTCAAAAGTAATTGTGCAATCTCCAAGGAATGAATTCCTTCTGCATGCAAGAGATATCCTCCAAATATTCCTTCAACTGATAGTACATTGTCCCATCATCTTATCTCAACTGGGTCTCTGACTGAAATGGCATGCATGAGTTATTTATGAGAGAATATTCAGTTATCTGAAGTGCAGTAGTTACATGCATGCGTGCATTAGCTAACTTAACACACAATTTATTCAAAAACTATTTGAACTAATCTAACTAGACTTAACTCAGTTAACTGAGCTAAATAATTACAACTCAAATTAAAAATCATCCTAATCTCCTTTAATCAAGGGATAACTTCCTCAATCAATGGATAAATTGTTGCATGTCTTCACATAGACTTCATGTTTGATTTCCTGCTACTAATTAACTCAAGATGAATTAATTAATTATTTTACAAACAACTGCTAAGACCAAATTCGAATTTTAATTCTCAATTTTAGTTTAGGGACTAACTAAAATTGGAATGTATCCTGAAATGTTATTTTTATCACTTCGATTTTTAGCACTTCTATTTTTAGCATTTCTTGTTGCTATTTTCAACAAAGGGTCTATGTGATTGCTACAGGAAGACACAATATTGTAGCAGTTTGCACATACCCTACAGGACCACAGTGGGAAGCCACTAGTCAGTGGAAAAGATTAATATTTTTGTCCTACTTATCATCATTTCACTTATTTTTTTACAATATGAGCTTCACTCACCAATCCCAAAGAATAAGGTTCTCCTTCCATTAGTCTAATAAAAAAAACACATAAAAAGGGTTCCAGATAGTCTTATACCAGATGCTACTACAATTCTTCAAAGCTTCATCATCTTGATACCTTGCGGAAAGAATTTATGTGCACCTACAGGGTGCCCTATAGGCTACTACAAGAGCACTTCTATCATGTGAAAAAACACAGATCTGATTCCATGAAGTTACACCAACAAAATGAAGGTTTTGTGCACCTACATGACATACTGTAGGGTGCTATAGGATAACCACTAGCTTGAAAAGGCACAATGGAGAATGCACCATCAAAAGCAAGAACTTGAGCACCTAAACCTCTTGTAATGTTGCAATATCATAATCAGAGCAGTAGAAGCATGCATGTAGCAGATCAAACAAAATGATTTCTCAAGTAGTAAAACCTTGAAGCAAAAGAGCATGGATACAACACTCCAAAGTGTATTTGATCACCCAATCAACAACAAAACCTACATGAAAGACAAAGGACCTACATCATTGAAGTGAAAAATTCTTATATTGTAGGAAGCAAGGGATACAAGATAATTACCTCTTAGAAGACACTTAATAAAAACTTCATCTATGTCAAAAAATGTCATGCAAACACCACAAGATCAACACATCAGCTTCAAAACCACCAAAGGCAGCTTCAACATTCATATCAACAGCCTTAATATCACCTACAAAAACACAACCAAGGTAAGGCTCAGTTATGCAATCCTCTAAAACTTTCCTATGAACTTATTTTAGCTTGAAAAATTTTGCAATTGTATGAAGGAGAAAAGTTTTTTATAGCCAAACTTAGTAGCAGACAAGCCTCAGCCTTAGCCAGTTAGCTTCACTTTTCCACCAAGAAACCCGCACGTGCGAGAGAGGAGCAAGACAAAAGTGAAGAGGACTTGAGAAACTGGGTTGTAATCATTTATTCATGATGGAGGACAAGGAGTGCGAAGGGGTAAGTGAGGGCCAACTTAGTTAACAAAAATCCCTCTAAGTTTATTTTGCATGCAATGAAAAAAAGAGAAAAATTTTGAAAAAAAAATAATAAATAATAAATAATAAAGAAAAATAAAGAAATAAAAGGTGGACCCACCACCTCTTGGCATTCAAATATTAGTTTCTACGGGATTCGGTTTGTATGCTACGGGAAGGAAAAGAACTGCTACAAGAAGAACAGAGTTTCTACAGGAAGGAACATAACTACTACAGGAGTACCAACAATGCTACAGGAGTACCAGCAATGCTACAGGAGTACCAACAATGCTACAGGAGTACCAGCAATGCTACAGGAGTACTAGCAGTGCTACAGGAAGCTAACAAAGTGCTACAGGAAGGAAAAAGTTTCCCAAAACAGTGACTAGAGCCTTGGGAAGCAAGGAAATATTCAAAGGAAAATGTAAGTAAAAATTCCTTCTCTCCAACATATGCCATAAGGATTCCAAAAGCACCTCAATCATCAATAAAAAGTTCTCTGCAAATTTACAGTTTGGATTCTAGTCAAAGAAAGCAGTTGGATTAGATGAGCATTTTCTTAAGAATATGGTGTGTTAAACAGGGCAAGGATGCATGTTGTAATTTTTCTTTCCTCAACCTTGAAACAATACTATCAAAAACATGTTTTGCTACAAAAGCTTCTACATAGGAACCTATAGGATCTACAAAAGGTGCTACAGGAAATTCACAAGTTGCTACAAGAAGCTTGGTAGTGGACAGAATGTCTTCAAACCCTAAGAAGGAGGAAAGAATCATGAGGGAAAGGGTAAGTACAATTTTTCCCCACCAATACTTGCCATGAAAACCCTTAAAACTCTCTCAATTCTGAAAAGCATACTTTATAATTGCCACATATTTAAATATGAGTAAGAAAGATAAGTGAATTTGTGTCATTAAGGATAAAGTGTCTTGGGTTGCATGTTGAATTCTTCCTTCTCCTTAGCATCATAAAAAGAACATTTATTCTACCTCTATTTCCATAAACACACTCACTCCTATAGTAGAAAAGAGAAACTAATTGTTCCACATTGATAAAGGTTTATTGAAGTCATGAGAGGAGAAGAAACCACAGATACTTCTGAAAATACTAAAACCAAGAGGGAGAATCAAAGGAATGATGGGAAATTGAGATAAACAAAAATCTTATATAGCAAGGGAAGCTACATCCACATTATTATGGGACATCATAAAAGTCACCTGAGGCATAAAATAAGAACAACAGGGCAAGAACATGGATAGGTTATGTTCTCCTCTGAGATGATTCTAGGTTAATTAATCATGCTAGAGCATCTAAAATGTTTTGTTTGTTTTAACGTTTTTGGATGAACAATGTTATGAATGTCTTGAAAGCAAGTGCTTAAACTTTAACACTTTCCAAATATAATGAAAGGGTTGTTTATTTGTCTAAAATAGTTAATTGAGAGTGAATAGCATAATCTTAAAGAATTACAAGCTACTAAATATTCAAACAGAATATCTAATTGATTATAAGAAGGAAAGTAGGTAAACAATGTTTCCCTGGTCAAAAGAATGTATTTAATATAATGCAGATGGGCGTGAAAATTTATTGATATAGAGGAGTTTATAATAACAAACAGTTTTATAAACTAATCTCTAGTTATTGTTTATAACTTCACATGGGATTTAAGATGGACTGATATTTAGTTTGTTCTTACCCAAATTTCTCCATAAAGACTTAAATACATGAAGAAAAAGATATGAACACATAAGAAAAACTTACAAGAAGACAAACTTGATGAACCTCGTTATTGGGTAACTATATGGACCTTAATGCACCTCCTAGCTTATTCAAATCAACTCTTCTCATAATTTCTTACATGATTTGATTGTATTTTGCTTAATGAGATGAGTCAAAGTGAGATATTATGTCTAGTGGACTAATGTGCATTGATTTTAAGTTTTTGAGAGAAAATCATGGAAATTTTGGCTAATTAAGGGCTGAAACTCAAATAAGACAAGGACAAGAGATTGTAGGAGGTATATCCTCCTCATTTACTCCTCACTCATTCGAATATTCCTCCATCAATCGCACTAGCTCGGAGTACAAGCAGCCAAGTCATGGAGATCGAAAGGCAGTCGAACAAGTGAAAGTTAAAGAGCTATTTTATCTCAAGTTTGGGAGTCAAACCTCCCTAGATTTAAGGAAGTCGTTGGAGACTTCAACTGTATAAATAAAGAGGCCTAGAGCCTCATTAGGATTCGAATTTTTGTTGTAAAAGCACTAGTCTTTTTCGAGTTCAAGACTTGTGGAAGACATTGTTATGTAATTTTCTGATTTGATAATGAGAGTGGGCCTTTCCTTGATCTAGCACTAAGTTGACTCGGAGGGATGAAGCTCTAGGGTTAGGGTGCAACCCTAGTAGTAAAGGCTCCTCTTCTTGTATTTGTATTCTTAGTTGATTTCATATATTAATAGTTGAATTGTCTTTAGTATTATTCCATTGCAAGTATTTGTGGATTTGGTTATTTTGCTTCCATTTGCACTTTACTTCAACAGTAGCTTATAAGATATAAAGGAACATCCAAAAAAATTTCAGTAGGTGGATTTGGCCTCACTCCTCCCTTCTTGGATCATGGTTTGAGGAAAGAACTCCTATGCAACCCCAAAAAGACAGAACTCTAGTTTCTCATGGAATTTAGGGTTTTCTATTACTTAGGTCGGCATTTTGCTAGTTTTCAAGAATAGGATTTAATTTCCATTTCTACTATTTTCAATCTTACTTTAGATCTCATCAAGGTTTCATATTATTCTGCAATTTTTTCCATGCATGAAATAGGCAGCGAGCTCATGAAATTATGTTGTCCTTAGTTAATTGAAATCCTTCTTGTTTACATGATTTATGGATAAATGTCAATGTTTGATGTAGTGCATGAGTTTTAGTAGTACATAGAGATGTCATGATCAGCAACCACATCCCAACTTCATCCATCCATGGTCATCACTTTCTTTCACTAAAACCCTCACCTATTTCATCATTGCACAAGAATACTTCTCCAAGCTTGTTGAGAAAATACAGCCATCTCACAACTCTGGTTTTGAGCTCTACAGGAGTCCTAGGCACTCTTTTGCCTCATTCCATCCACCATCCACCTTCCCTAAGCCTTACATCACCTTCAACATCGCTCCTTTTTCACTAGGTTGTATCTTGTAGGAATACAGGGGATCCTGTAGGAATTCAAGACATCCTGTAGAAGACATTAGGACATCCTGTAGGTTGACCTGAGTGGCCTGTTTTGAGGCTGAATTGAGGAAAATGGACCTAGCAAGCTATAAAATTACCCTTACTTGTCTCCCAAGCCTTTTGACCATTCACCATCATCCCTAAGCCACCTACCACATCACCAAAAGAAGTTAGCTTTCACACTTTCACACAAAAAAGACAAAAATAAAAATAGATTTATTTTGTTCAGTTACATGCACAACAATAGAATGTTTGATGTTTTAATTTGCATGCCTAGGGCAGTAGGATTGCATCCATGTTAACTTAGCATTTTTTTGAAGCAAATCCTCTTAGTAGTTAGTTATAAAAATGGTGTGCTTAAGCATTTGATTTCAGTCTTTTTCCTTACTGCTATAGACAAGATTTATTTTAGTGTAGATTTCTCATTTCCTCATTGGTAATCAAGCTTCTTCTGACCAATATAATTCTGGTTTGAAAAACCTTAGTGGTCTATCGCTAGCTTAGCAGTGACAAAGAGAAAACCCATCACATTTACTTGTGTATACAGTGTTGTCACCTCCAAGTTTGCATGAACCCTGGGTTGGTAAAGTAAAGTTGGTAGCCTCAGGAGTTCGAGAATTCTTGCTGCAATATTGGTGCTCATCACTTTTTAGTGTCATTGCCGGAGAGGTGTGTTTGGCCAATTTAATATCTTTAAATTGTCAATCGTAAATTTTCAACCAGGGTGCATAGACTGATGAAGTACAGATGCACTATATGTGCTAGAAGTTACTCCTTATGTCGTTATGTTCCTGTTAGGGTCTAAACTTAAGATTAGTATGGATATGGTGTCGCTGATTATATAATGTCTCGATCCCTAAAGTTATCAGCTAATTTCTTAAGATTTATTATCTATTGAATTATTTTATGGATGATATGAAAGTGCTTCTAACTTCTACTTGTTTGGGATTTTTGTCTTGAGTCTTTAGAATACAACTCTAATTCACTAAGTGCAAGAGAAATCTATTCTATCAAACTGAAAAGAAGTACTATCTGAATTCAATTGTTAAGAATAAGTCTCTCACACTTTTACTTATTCAATCTTATTCAAACAAGATATTCTAAACATCATCTATACTTATGGAGTAAACATAATTAGACTATTCTAGATAAAAATAAAATGAAAGAACCATGTTGTACCAAGTAGAAAGAAATTCAAATAGCAAATTAATCTAGGTATAAATCAAATGAAAGTACTCATGCATACAATGATTCACTCGTGAACTCATCATACTACATTTATCACACAAAAATAGGGTATTCAAAGGAATGAAAAGAAATCTAATTGCATTTCGTTAAGGACCTGTCACTATCATAAGGGCCCTCCATAGATCAGTCCATAATCTTCAATTAATGCAATGCATACACACACAAAACCATTTATATTGCTTGTAAACAGAATTTAACAAACTGTCTCAAAATTACATCATCCAGCGTGCACAAAATAACAGTGCGGCCATAGTTTTTATAACAAGTATTTGGCATAACAGTCATGAGTAATTTAAGCCTAGATATATTTATTCTAACTAACTGTGTCGCTAAACCTTCAATTTTCTATTCCGAAAGCAAATCGATAAGGTTTTGATGAAACTCGGATTTCATTCCGACGATGATCCTGTGGTTGACTTTGGGGTTTTACCATGATATCCTATGCTCATCTTGATGAACTAGTTCAAGGGGATAGGAAGGGATCCATGATGGGACTATTCCCTATCCATCTGTATACTTTGTCGCTAACCTGGAGCTTCTGAACCTTGCAAACAATGGAGACAGCTACAAAAATCTGGATTAGTTGCATAAACGGACCAATTTTGTAGCTAATTGCATTCTTTAACAGAACAATAGGGCATATAATCAAACATGAAGAAGAAGACATATTATTAGTTACTTTTATCAAAACCTAGTGGATGTGGCATTATTTAGGTGGAAAATGTAGGAAAAGAGAGGAAACATAGGCAAAAAGGGGTGTCATAGTAAGACAATCTTTGGACTCTACATTCCCCTGGGCTGGAGGTTTTGTATGTCCTCATACACTGCATCCTTTTCAGTCACTTGTGTCTTCTATTCATCACCTCCATGTTTCACTATTTTTCCCTTTTTGGAAGCTACTGGCATCCTAGGTTTTCTCATGATAATTTTATATTTTAAGCTGATAATCTCTCTTTGCATCATCTTGTTTTCCTTCTTCAGCTTTTTGTTATTTTTATATCATAGGCTCAAATGGAGGATGAGATTGTCACTTTTTGCAATTTGGATCTCACTTTGTGCCTTCAATGCTTGATTCTCATTCTTGAAATGCTTGTTCAACATTTCTAATTCAAAAATCTCCTGCTTTAAAATGTTTGTGGATGAGTGTTCTTGTGGTTCATTTAACTGGTTGCTCCCTTCTCCAGGACTCTGAATTGTTTCCTTGGTTGTTGTCTCCTTTATTTCCAACTCTATATAGTCATATATCTCCTACTGGACAGGGTCAATACTTGAACTATGCACTAGGCTTCTCAGAGGTGAGCTGCAAGGTGGTTGTGATACCCTCGGTGATGATTATGGTGTCCCTTTTGGAGGACATTCAGGGTTTTCAGTTAACTCGTTCTCAGTTGCCTCATTCTCAATTGGCTCATCCTCAGTTCGTTGGTTTTCCTCGAGATCAATGTACTATGTAGATTTCGGGATTTTCTGTTGGACTATGCTCAACCTTGTGCTTCTCCTCAGTCCTGAGGTTTGTGATCCCTAAACCTTCTTTCTTTTAGTTTCTAAGTTCTATTCTTGAGGAAGGGTCCTGATTTGTGGTATTTATTTTTCTCTTTTGCTAACTTTCTTCCTTTTAATATTCCCCTTCTTCATTCTCTATAAGATGTCTACTATGGGAAACTCTTCTTTTGATAATTCTGGGTGAGTTTGGGGTTCCTGCTCTTTTACCTCTTCTATGGTTCTCTTCATTCCTAGGAGGGTCCTATTACTACTAGCTTTTTCTGGGGATCTTTCTTCAAAATGGTTCCTAACCAAGAAACTCTCCCAATTATCCACTATACTCCGAAGATGGAACTCAACTAATATCTTTATCAGGCCATGATGATACATGGTGTTTTCTATACACTGAATTTTCTTTTGAATGTTTTTAGACATTTTCTTGAGACTATTTAAGAGAAAGTAAGGAAGGTTCATCTAGTGATATTCAAGAAAATGCATCATCATCCTAACATGGTAAAAATACATATACCCAAACCTACCCTCACAGGTGACAAATTTTTGAAGTATAAGCAATAAATTTATCCATTTCCTCTTAAGGGTTGTGTTGGGAATACCTTTCTTAAAGACAGTGGTTTCCATATTTGGATTTTTGAGGAAGGCCTTCCAATCCTCTCCATTAATTCCCTTGTTCTTGAACCATTTTTCGGTACTCCTTAGTAATTTTGTAGCCTCTGCTATCATGGATTTTTTTATGGTGATCTTAATGTCTCCTATTTTGTCTTCAATTCCATCAAACGAGCGTGAAAATGTCTTGGTCACTTCCCTGTGAAAGTCGTTGAATTTTTCAATGACTGCAACCATTGTTTCTTTTGCAGTAGCTCCTTGGTCTGAGAGTATCCCTCGAGGAATTTCTTCCCTGCTGGCTCAGTTCAAATAATTATCCCCATTATGGAGGATGATTTGCCTCAAAGACTGGTTACCTTGATAGGAAAATTGTGTTGGTAGGGTTTTGCTAAGTGGCAGAAGGATGGAGTGGCTATGAAAATTCAGAGGAGTGTAAGAACAGGTGGATTATGATAAGGGTTATAGGAATGAATCAGACCATTAGGCACATTTAAAATGATTTTTTGGTAATTACTTCGACGGATTTGGAATGAGGACATGACATGACTTTTAACTGGTGGCTTATGATATTTTGTTAGGTAGCCATCACCCTTAAGTTATAATAATTTCGTTTTAATCTTTGTTAGTACTATGTCTTCTTAGTCATATATAAAATATATCAATCCCTATTGCTAAATTAAAGTAGCACATACATTTGATCCATTTTTGCTAACCTTATTTGTTGTTCTGAGATCTCTTGCAGGTACTTTTCTTTGTCAGTTGTCCTTTAATTCAAATCACCAAGTGTCCTTGTAGGCTGAAAAATTATTAGCCTGCAGAAACTTGTCGTAGCTACGGAAACTTATCCAAGCTGCGAAAACTTGTCAAAGATGTGGAAAGTTGTTGATTTTGCAGCTCAAAAAGAAAATCTTTTTGATAAAGGAACTTTATTATTTTCTTTTGAAAGGAAAATTTGAAGTGCCAACAAAAATTGGTTTTCACTCTAAATTTTCTATATAAACCTACCAACAACATGTTGGTTTTCATGTTTATACCCATTCTTTTTTCTTTATAATATATTTATATATATATATATTTATATATTTTATTATAATTAATTATATATATATTATTTTTTAATATATCTATATTTTTTCTTTATTATATTTTTTTTTTTTTTTTTTTTTATTATTAATTGTATTTTTTATTTTTATTTTTTACAGAGTAAAGTGAGTAAAAATTTCTAAGGTGGAAAAGAAGAAGAATTATTCTTAATCATTTTCAGTTCTGAATTATCTTGGAACATTTTAACAAACTCCTCTCTTTTCAATGGCTTCCCGTACAATCTGAGTCGACTTCCATTTACTAATAGAGGAAATTTCTCTTCATCAATAGTCTTGATTCTGACTGCACCATTGTCAAAAACACTTTCAATTTCATAGGGTCCAAGCCAGTGGGTTTGGAATTTCCCTTGAAAATTCTTGAAATTTGAATCAAAGATTAATGCCCAATCTCCTGGATGAAATTTCCTTTCCTTAATGTACTTATCATGCCATCTAGATCTCTTTGTTGAACTAGGCTAGTTCTCTGGAAGGCTTCTTGTCTGATTTCATCAAGTTCATTTAGTTGTGTCATCCTTTTCTTCTGTGATTCTAATAAATCAATATCTAATTGGATTGTTGTCCTATAGGTCAGGATCTAGAATTCTATCGGAAGTAGGACTTGCTTCCCATAAACAAGTTCATAGGGAGTATGTCATGTAGTATTTCTCCATGTAGTTCAATAGGCCCATAAAGCTTCTAGAAGCTTTTCCACCCAATCCTTCCTGTGCAGATGTACAGTCTTGGTAAGGATAGCTTCAATCACCTTATTTGTGGACTCAACTTGTCCATTGGCTTGTGGATAGTATGGAGTGGACTTCCGATGTTTTATTTTGTATTGATCCACAATATTTTGCACTAGTCTAGATGTGAACTGTGTTCCTTGATCTGTTACAATTTCTCTTGGAACAGCAAAACAAGTAAAAATATCCTAAAAAATAAAAGAAACTACAACATTTTTAGTAGCAACAGGAAGTGCTTTATCTTCTACCCGTTTAATGACATAATCGGTACATACTAGAATATACCTCTTTTGCTTCGAAGGTGAGCTGATTGGTCCAACAAAATCTAGTGCCCACTTCTCAAATGGTTTGATGAGTACCTATGGTTGTAGTGGCATTTAATTTGAAAGAGTGGGTTTTCCCATTCTTTGACAACTGTAACATCTTTTAATATATTCTTTGGTGTCCCTGAAAATGGAAGGCCAATAATATCCTAAAAGTAATATTTTGTGAGTAATCCTTTTGTCAAAAAAATGTCCCCCACATGGCTCGTCGTGGCAAGCTTTAAGTATTTATGGTATTTCATCCTCTCGAACACATCTTCTAATGATGAGATCTGGTCCTGTCTTGTATAACTCTTCATTTATCCATGAATAAGATGTGCTATTGTGGACTATTCTTCTCTTTTCTCTATGAGATAAATGAAATGGCATGTTTCCTGTAGCTAAATAGTTAGCAATATCTACATACCAAGGTGATTTAGTAGATAATGAAAAAAGATATTCATCAGGATTTTTATCCTCTACAGGTTGGTCATTATTTTCATGTTGTATTCTAGATAAAAAGTCGTCAATTGTATTCTGTTTTCTTGGCCTATCTAGAATGGTTATGTTGAATTCTTGTAACAGTAAGAGCCATCTGGTTATTCTTCCATTAGTGATTGGTTTATTCATTAGGTATCTAATGGCAGAATGGTCTATGTGAACAAAAGTTTCCTAGCCAGTTATGTAATGTCTGAATTTGTTAATGTCATGAACTACAACTAAAAACTCCTTTTCAATTACAGTATAATTTAACTCTGCAGGAGTTAGATTTTTACTGGTATAATAGATTACATAAGGAGTAAGATATTTTTGTCCTAACATATCCCCTAAGGCTGAATCTGAAGCATCTATTGAGATATGGAAAGGTAATTTCCAATTACGTCCTTTTAAGATAGGTTCTTCATAAATTCTCTTTTTCAAAGTTTCAAAGGCAACTTGACATTCAGAATCCCAATTGAATTCACAGTCCTTGGTGAGTAATTTAAAGAGTGGGGATGCAAATTTTGTGAAGTTTTCTATGAATATTCTATAATATCCAGTAAAACCAAGAAAACTTCTAACATATTTTTGAAAACTTGGCACTGATAACTTAGAAATGATTTCAACTTTAGATGAGTCTACCTTGATTCCACCTCCTGAAATACGATGACCTAAAACAGTTCCTTCGTTAAACATCATAAAACATTTTTCATGGCTTAATGAGAGATTTGTTTCCTTACATCTTATTAGTACTTTTTCAAAATTTTCCAGTGCTTCATTGAAAGAATCTCCATAAACTATGAAATCATCCATGTACACTTCCACACAATCATGAATAAGATCAAAGAAAATTCTGAGGACTGCTCTTTGGAATGTTGCTAGAGCATTGCATAATCCAAAGGGAAGTACTCGGTAAGCATAAGTTCCCCATAGGCAAGTGAATTTGGTTTTATCATGATCTTCAAGGACTACCTGAATCTGGTTATATCCATTGAACCCGTCCAAGAAGGAAAAAAAAAATTTCCTGCTAGTGTGTCTAAGACTTGATCTATAAAAGGTAGTGGAAAGTGGTCCTTTAATGTTGCTTTATTTAGTTACCTATAATTGATGCATACTCTCCATTTTCCATTTTTCTTAGGAACGATTGCTAGGGGTGAAACCCACTTACTGTCAAATATTGGGTAGATGAAATTTACATTTAATAATTTCTGCAATTCCTCCTTAACAATTCCTTTCAATTTGGGTTCATTCTCCGTTGAGGTTGTCTAACCGGTCTTGCATTTTGTTCAATGTAGATTTGATGTACTCAAGTTTTAGGATCAATCCCTCTCATGTTAGTGTATTCCCGTGAAAAAGTAGAAGAATGTTTCTGTAAAATTTATATCAACTAATTCTTTTGCACTTCTTCCAGGTTTTCATTGACATTCAGGGTTTTCCCTGGAAAAATTTCTATCGACGAATTCCCAAATTTTTCTATGGAAAGCAATGATACTTGTTTAAATGAGAGATACTCATTATGACTACGATCATAATGTGAGGAAGAATCATTATTTTCCAATAAATTTAGAATTTGGTCTTCCTCTTTTACTTGTTCAGTAGTAAAAATAGGTTGTATATCTTCTTCATCTTCTATCCATTCTTCAGTTTTTGTATCTATTGTTGTTCTTGCAGGAGGATATAATGTAAATTTCTTCGTAGAATTTCAATCTGAGATAAACATGTCACCTGATCTACAACCGATGAAAGCATCACCTGTAGCTAACCAAGGTCTTCATAGAATTAATGGATGTCCTCCTAAATTATTCTTGGGTGTTAAGAGCATGAAATCAACGAGATATTCCCAAGAATCTAAGGATATAGAAACATCTTCCAATACACCATTAGGTTTAATCACAGACTAATTGCAATAAGGTTGGTGTGTATTGAAGGTTAGGAAGCCTAAGTTTGTCCATAACTTGTTTGCTCACTATGTTTATGGTTGCTCCTAGATCAATCAATGTGTTTCATATTTTAGTTCCATTGATGTGAATTTTTACAATGGGGCTTCCTAGATCTAAGTATTTTTGAATTGTTGTCTTCCCCATCATAATATCTACAATTTTTCCAACTAACTGAATTATTTTTATATCTTTTATTTTTCTCCCTTATCTTTGTGTACTTAGTTCCTTAAATATATTTGCAAAAATTGGTATTTCTTTTATGGCTTGTAGTAAAGGAATCTTAATACAAACATTTCTGAATTCATCCATGATGTTGTAATCACACAAGATATTTTTTTTTCTACTCCTTCATAAATTTTCAACCGTTCAGGGAAAGGTGATCTAATTGATATCGAGGGTTGTTCTATGATGGGAGTGTTTATTGGAACTTCTTTTGTTTGTTTGTTTTCTTTCGAGGGGGAGAGGTCTCCCCTTCTTCTATTTGGTTTTTGTGTTTTTGAAGATCAATTCTTGTTTATTGAATGACAACAGGGGGTTTTCTTAGTACTACTCTTTCAGAACTTAATTGAAAATTATTTAGGTCTAGTGGAGTTATTACGTAAGTTTGAGGATTATTCCCCTCCATGTTGTATACCGTTGTTGTGGTATTTTATTATTAGGATTCGGAAGTGGTTGAGCTGGTAATTTATTTGGTTTTTTTGGAAATGATAGGGAGAGTTGTGGGTTTTTATTCTGAACTGGAATTTGTGGTAATTGGTTAGCTTGGGGAATTTGATTAGATGGTGATATAAATTGTGGTGGAAGGTAAGATGGCGAGTATTGTTGATATTGAGCAAAGGCTCCATAAGGATTTTTCCATCCTTGATTCCAAGGTTGTGACTATGGCTAAGCCCAAGGCTGCCAGGCTTAATTACAATTATTTTGTGAAGATTGGGTGAATTGTTGTGGTCTAAATCCTTATGATTGATATGGGTTGGGATTTTTCCATGGTCTTTTGGCTATAAAGTAGAGAGGGTCTACTAGTTCTAATATTCCTTCATCATTAAATACAGCCTTAAGACCTGGTAAGGATGGACATTCCTTCGTTTCATGATTATCTGCACATATGAAATAGGTTTATATGGATTTTGAATCTAAGGGACACTCTCTTAGAGCATGTTTCTTCCGACATTTGGGACAGAAAATAGATAATGCATCATTTTCGGAATTTTGCTTGTTTTTTATTTTAAGGGTGTCTATCTACTCACTTAGGCTCCCTAAAATATCTATTTTGAAGGTATCAAGAAAATTTCCTAACTGTTGACTATCCCATCTGCGGATTTGTTAATTCTTGACACGAGAGGGTCTCTAGGACTCCTTCCTACTGATGAGCCCCAAAATTGGTAACTTGTTGGGCTCATTTGGCCTAATTATCCTTGTTCAGTCCTTGTTCAAATCCTTCATTTTCCATAGCTTATGCATTA
>APFE031145388.1:243235-274630 GCA_000404065.3 Pinus taeda
GAGGATTCGTAGGGGGGTTGTATATGGCATTAAATACCCCTTCCTCGGGATCTTCACCCCCAACTCCGAGCTCCAAAGACCACCAAAACCGAATCTAGAAGGCATCCAAGCAGATTTTAGAAGGGACTGTCTAACTCACAGTTTGGACAGCCGAGTTCCACAGATTGAGGAGGCCAGCTAGTTCCCTCATGATGTATAAATGTTGAGGCCTCGTCCTTCGTAAGGTACTTTGGAAACCATTGTGTATTTTGCACCTCAGTGCTACTAGTTTTACTTTGTTCTTTTGTAGCCATTTTTGGCATCACTCTTATGATTATTTTTTGATAATGAGAAGCAGTTCGATTTTATATCAAATCTGATTTTTCCATAGGAGCCATAGCTCTCAGGGTTGGGCCCAACCTAAGAGCCTAGGGCCTCCTTTCTGTACTGTTACTTTTCCTTTATGCATCATTGTTTCCCTTTATGCATTTGAACGTATTCTGTTAGGCAGATTTAGTTATGTTGCTTGGATAAATCACTGTTTATGAATGAAATTGCTTCAGGTGTTTTGGTAGGACAATAACAGAAAAAGATTCAAAGAAAAGTGACAACCACACTCTCGGTTTCACCTCATCCCTATTGGATCAGGGGCTGGAATTGAAGAAACAGTGCTGCCCCAACAAAAACACTAGTTTGCTTGACCATGCAACCCTTTAGTGTACTGTTTTGCTTTACAGAAGTTAGTTATGAGTTTAGAGCTATGAAATATTTCTCTGCATAGTTGATGTACATGGTTTTCTCTCCAATACAGCTATTGTTCCTTCATGCTTTTGATAGGTAGACTAGATTAGCTCAGGTTTTGATCATTTGCAAGACTTCGTTGATTTGGTCGAAGTACGCCATGCAGGGCATCTCCTCCACTCTTTCATCCACCCAAAGCATCATCTGAGCCACCTGTTCTGTCTCCTAGCTGAGTTCCTCATCTCCCATCTATTTTTTTCCATGTAACCTTACCTTCTTGCTTAATCATTGCCTTAGCCTTCTTCAAGCCAAGTCAGCCTTCTACACCTTCTCACCACTCCATCCACCAGTCTCTAGGCCACTTTAGACCCCTATCCTACCTCCAGATCCATTCATGCATCTTCCCTCACTCACCCATCCTCTAAAAACCAATTTTCAAACATCCTGTAGAAATTTCTGAACATCCTATAGAAATTCCTGAACATCTTGTAGAACCCCTGCAGACTTCCTGTAGAAGCTCACAAATGAGGTTTCTTGATAGCCAAACTTTGTGAAAATCTCTGGAAGAGTGTTAGGGACTCCTTACACCCCCTCTGAACCTTTCCACCCTTTTCCAAGCATTTCTCCTCCTTGATCCACCCCTGCATAGTAAAGCACAGTTAAATCACATGCATGATGAAATTGACAACTTAATCAAAAAAATTACAAAAAGATTTTTTCTTAGGAAAAAGGTAGTCTAAACACATGTATTTTACCTTCATAGAAGTAATGGCATCTCTTTCAGTAGTTTGCATTCTCATCTTTGCATAAGTAAGACTAGCTGGTAGAATTAGGGTTTGCTAGGGTTTGCGCTTTCCTTCAGTTTTTTTCATTCTCTTTTCGCAAGTAGATTAGCTTCCTTTGAGTTAGCTCTCATACATCAATTAGAAAGCTTCTTCTAAGAGCTCATAAAAGTTGGCTAAAGCCCCTAGCGGACTTGTGCCAGCTGACCAAGTGACAGCTGCGGCAAGAGCTAGTACTTGTGCATACAGCACCGTCGCTTCCAAGTTTGTTACGAACAACCGGGTTGATAAGAGTAAATAAGGGAGTCCCAGGAGTTGCAGCATTCTTGCTGCAATACTGGAGCCCACCATCGTTTTGGCGCCATTGCTGGGGAAGTGTCAGAGTATTGGTGATTGTTGCTTTTCTTCTATTTTCTCCTACAACCTTCTGCTAAGTAGTTTATTTCATTTCCATTCTGCAATTTCATTTCCGCAAAAGTAGAGTAGACATTTCCTGCTTTCATAGATTAGCATTTCAATTTTGCAATTTCATTTGAGCAGAATAGATTAGTCCTTTCCTGCTTTCATTTCAATTTCGCATTCCCATTTCAGCAAGGTAGTTAGTTGCAATTCAATCTATTTTAGTTTTGCAGGTACCAGCAGAGAAAAAAACAAAAGCAAAAAAGTCTTTCCATTTCATGCCTTGTAGGAACAGAGATAAAATCAGCAAATTCTTACCCAACACCCCCACCACATCACTGAGTCAACCTTCTCTCTTCTCTGGTGACAGTGAGCCAGAAGAACCTATAGGTGAACCTCCTGAGATATACGAAGATCCTATAGAAAAAGAAGAGTTAGGGAACACTCCATCTGAAGCCATGGCTGAAAACCGAAACGATAGAAGAGAAGAAGAAAGAATAGAGCGTGCCTTTCCCATCCGAGAGACCAATGGAGACATGAAAATTAAAAACATAAGTCTCTCTGCTCTACCTCACTTCCATGGACTGACTACTGAGGACCCTGATACCTTCCTGTTTGAGTTTGTTATCCTTTGTCGAACTTATGACTATGCTGAGGATGAGAAAAAGATGAAACTCTTTCCCTCTACCCTCAAGGACGCGGCATTACACTAGTTCATGGGGTTACCTGGAAACAGTATCACCACTTGGGCTCAGATGCAGCAAGCTTTCAATGCCAAGTGCCGGGACTACTGTAGGTCCAAGGAAACTAAGGGAGAAATCTTTCGGATGACCATGGGCAGCGATGAATCTTTGGAAGAGACTATGAGGAGAGGTTCCAACTCAGTTATAAACGGGCCAGGTGCACACTTGACCCGGAATCTCTGAAGTTGGTTCTGCTCTGAGGAGTCCCTGAAGACCTTCTAGACACCCTTAACATGCAGGCTGGAGGAGACATCTACCAACTACCTGATGAGGACATAAAGACCGTGTTTAGAAACCATTCTAGGGCAGCCCAGAAGAGAGGTAGGGGGAATCATCTCTCAGCTAGTACCTCTTTCTCCAAGCATGAGTTTGCTGACCAGATGGAAGACCTTAAGAGCGAAATGAGACAGACTATTGCCATGCAACTTGATACCTTCCGAATTCAGCAAAAGAAAGAAGAATTTGAGAGGGCTTTGGCCATTTTTTGTCCTATATGCACGAGGAAGCATCCCAAGAATGAGTGCCCATTGCACTCAGTAGAGGTATGTTTCGTTTGTGAGGAAGACCACCCCACCAACCAATGCCCTGCCTTGTCAGGATTTAAAGCCATGTACCTAGGGACCGAGGTGGCTACTGAACCTATTTACTTCCTCAACCAAAGGAGGCCTCATGGACCCAGACCTTATTAGCAGGGGATGCAAGGGTCATCCCAAGCTTATTACCACCCCAACCAATCCGCTCATATACCTTCTTGGGGTCCCCCTGCTCATCCTTCCTGGTCCGTACCTCCTCCGTCTTATCCATCTCCATACCACACTCAACCTCCTTCTCACTTGTTTCACTCTCATGCCCAGCCGCAACCTCAGTGGAATTAACCTCAATCGGGGTGGAGGCCCCAATAAAATACTCCTCCTACCATTCTGCCTCCACCACCGACTCAACCGCAACCATTACCTCCTGCTCCTCCAAGACAACCCTAGATGCCTTCTCAACCAAACTCGAACCCCAACAATAGACAAGCCCAGCGGGTATATATTGGGGAGACAACATGCCCTACCTATGCTGTGGAGATCCAGGAGATCAACCTGTGATCTAGGAAGGTCCTTCCAGAACGCCAACCTCCTCCCCTAGAGGAGGAGGAAGAGAAACAGGAAAGTGAACCCCAAGCCATTCCACCCTTTCCTGAGCGACTCACAGTAACCACACAACCCAACCCAGAAGAGGATGAGCTTCTGGGAACTCAAGCAGTTGTGTGTGAAAATACCACTTCTCCAGACCATAAAAAATGTACTAATATACAACAAATTGATTAAGGAGAAGTGTTCCAAGCACCCAGGCAAGCGAAAGAAAGATGCCTCAACCATCAATGTCATAGGACAGTTGTCCGATCTCATGTTGGGGCAAGTAATCTGTCCGAAGTATTTGGACCCTGGGAGTCTTGTAGTTGATGTCCACATCAATGGCACCATTATACCCCACAATTTGATTGATCTAAGGGCTGCCATTAATGTGATGACCAGGGACACCATGCTTAAGCTCAATCTTCAGAGTTCCCTAAGGAATACCTCGACAGTGCTGCAATTGGCAGACCGCTCCACCGTGACTCCCGAAGGGATTGTGGACGATGTCTTGGTCTCTGTTGACTCCTGGGAATACCCTACGGACTTTTTGGTCCTTTAGCCTAAGGCAAAACTCATGGGATATCCCCTCATTTTGGGAAGGCCTTGGCTGGCTACTGCAGATGCTTACATCAGTTGTCGAGCCGAAAGCATGACCATCAAAAATGGGCCTATGTCCAAACAGTTGGTCCTATACCCTCCTGCCCAACCTCTGCTAGAACATGACTTACCCCTCTGGTTGGAAGAAGAAGAGGAGGATGAGGTCTACTCTACACCATTATGTACAGTAGAGGCCACCAGGGGAGGTCCTCCAACCGAGGATGATCTAATTGAAAACTTAATCCAAAATCCTCCCCCTGGTGCGATATCCTTGGAAGAGTTGGTGGAAGATACCCAGGCCAATGCTTTAGTGGACCTAGGTGCCATTAATCTGACCACCCCCAGAGTTAAGAATGTGGAGTTTGGCCCTGAGAAGACTTTGAAGATAAGCTCCTCTCTCTGTCCCTCTCAGGAAAAGGAGCTATGTAGCCTCTTGACCCGCCATTTGGAGGCCTTTGCCTGGAGCTACAAGGAAATGAAGGGAATCCACCCCTCTGTCTGTACTCATCATATCTACATCAAGGAGGACTGTAAGCCAGTCAGGCAACCTCAGAGGAGAATGAATCCAGCCCTCAAGTACATTGTTAAAGAAGAAGTGCAAAAATTGTTGGATGCGGGATTCATCTACCCCATCTTGGATAGTGAATGGGTTTCCCCTCTGGTTTTGGTGCCCAAGAAAAATGGGAAATGGAGAATCTGTGTGGACTACAGAGAACTGAACAAAGCCACCAAGAAAGACCACTTCCCTTTACCTTTCATAGATCAAGTGTTGGATGGTCTGGCAGGGAAGAGGTTTTTCTCTTTCCTAGATGGGTTCAGCGGGTATAATCAGATCCAAATCAGCCCGGAGGACCAAGATAAGACCACTTTCACTTGTCCATGGGGTACCTTTGCCTACCGCGTCCTTCCCTTTGGGCTATGTAATGCCCCTTCCACTTTCCAGAGAGCTATATTAAGCATATTTGCTGAGTTGGTCCATGATTCAGTAAAAATCTATATGGATGACTTTACTCCTTACGGGTCTAGCTTCCAGGAAGCCTTATCCAATCTGGGAAAATTTTTGAGCAAGTGCATTGAGATGAACCTGTCCCTCAGTCCTGAAAAATGTGAGTTCTTGATGACTGAAGGGACCGTGTTAGGCCATACCATTTCTCGCCAGGGGTTACAGGTGGATTCCAGTAAAATTGCTATCATCAAAAAGGTCCCACCTCCTCAGAATGTGAGATATGTGCGGAGTTTCCTAGGCTTAGCGATATATTGCAGAAGATTCATTAAAGACTTTAGTAAGCTAGCCTCGCTATTTTTTGGCCTCTTAGTAAAAGATGTTGAGTTTAAATGGTCGGATGACCACCAGAGGGCTCTGAATGAATTGAAGGATAAGTTGGTGTCTGCTCCAATTCTGAGAGGCCCAAACTGGGCCCTACCTTTCCACATCCACACTGATGCCTCGAACAAAGCCATAGGGGCATCCTTAGGACAAGTTGAAGAAAAACTTCCATATTCTATATACTTTGTCAGCAAATACTTATCCAAGGCGGAAATGAATTATACGGTAACTGAGAAAGAGTTCCTGGCCGTGGTCCATTCCCTGAACAAGTTCTGACACTACATCATTGGCTATCAAACATTTGTACATACTGACCATGTTGCAATTAGATATTTAATGAATAAGCCTGATGTGAATGCTTGTATTATTAGATGGTTACTTTTGTTTCAGCAGTTTGATTTGACTATCGTTGACAAACCAGGTAAAGAAAATGTTGTTGCTGACTTCTCGTCTAGATTGGATTTGCCTGTAGGTGAAGAAGGAACAGTGGATGACCAGATGCCAGATGAACATCTGTTTGCTATCTCAGTACTCTCCCCATGGTTTGCTGATATAGCAAACTATCTGGTCTCAGCACAGTTCCCTCCGCATCTACCCTCAAAGGAGTAGAGCAGAATCGTGAGGAAGAGTGCCTCATTCACTTGGATCGGGGGCACCCTGTTCAAACTTGGCCCTGATCAGATCTTAAGGCGTTGTGTAAGGGAGGAGGAAGTCTTTGACATCCTCCTAACCTGTCACGATGGGCCTTGTGAGGGACATTTTGTAGCCAAGAGGACTGCCTTCAAAATTCTACAGGCAGGCTACTATTGGCCCACTCTTCATCAAGATGTCAGAAGATATATCAGCCAATGTGACCGATGCCAAAGGATGGGGAAACCGACTCCAAGGGAGGAAATGCCTCTCCAAACTCAAGTGACTCTTGAGCCATTTGAGAAGTGGGGTATGGATTTTGTGGGTCCTATCAACCCTCCTTCAAGGCAAAGGTCTTACATCATTATGTGCACAAACTATCTGACAAAGTGGGCAGAAACCAAGGCAATCAAAGCAGCAACAAAAGAAAAGGTGGCTGAGTTTTTAAGAGAAAACATTTTCTACAAATTTGGCTACCCGAGTTAGTCACCGATCAAGGAAGCCAGTTCACCTCCAACTTGATTGAAGACTAGCTTGCTCATCACAAGATCAAGCATAGGACTTCCACCCCATATCATCCTCAAGCAAATGGGCAAGTGGAAGTCACCAATAGAGCATTAGAAGGGATTTTGACTAAGGTGGTGAGCAGCAACCAAAAGGATTGGGCAGATCACCTGATTGAGGCCACTTGGGCCTACAACACCACTTGGAAGACCACAACCAGTTTCACACCCTATGAGTTGGTCTATGGGAAGAGAGCTTTGTTGTCAATCGAGTTTGAGTACAACACATTGAGGATGGCAGCTCAGCTGGACCTAGATCTTAGCCATGCTCAACAAGAAAGGTTAATGCAGCTAAATGGGTTAGATGAACACCGAATGTAGGCCCTCCTCCACTCAGAAGTGATTCAACTTCAGAGGAAGGTATGGCATGACCGGCACCTCAATGATAAGAAATTCTAGCCAGGAGATTGGGTGTTGTTGTATGATTCCAGACATAAGGATTTCAAAGGGAAGCTAAGGACAAGATGGCTAGGACCATATGCAGTGGAAAAGTGTAATGACAATGGTTCTGTCCTTATCCGGACTATTGATGAAGAAGCCATCCCCATGCTCGTCAATGGGCATCGACTAAAGATCTACAGGAAACCTCTTTCGAGGCAAGAGTTCATCAAAACTGTGGAAAAATCAGTGATGGTCATAGAGAAGGGTTCTGCCTCTGCTTTGGGCACACCGTGAGCATCATTATATATCAAAAAAAAAAAAAGTAATGCAATAAAAGAGATCCTTGGGTGAAAACATTTTTGAGGCACCCAAGGCAGATGGTAGGGGTGAAAACCTCATTGAGGCACTCCTGTTGTCTCTCTGAAAAAGGAATTGGAATAAAAAGATCCTTGGGTGAAAACCTCTCTGAGGTGCCCAAGGTAGATAGTAGGGGTGAAAACCTCATTGAGGCACTCCTGTTGTCTCTTAAAAAAAAAAAAAAAAAAGAGAGAAAAGAAAAATAAAAAGAAGAAGGAAGAAACAGAGGAAAAACAAACAAGCTTAATCTCTGGAAATTGTTGCAGGTTGCAGGAACACAGTGCAAAAAGGAGGCCTCTCAACTCAAGGACAAGGTTCCCTACCAAGCTACCAGGCAGGCTCACATACACTCCCTCCATGAACACTAATTTTTCCCAAGGTTCGGACACAATCTGGTCATGGTTCAGCCTTCTACAAGAAGCTACAGGACTTTCTACGGCCGCACAAGTAAGTGCCTAACCTTATTTCATCAAATTACATAAGTTATACTCTAAATGTGCATGAATGTGGGAATGGACGGATTGAACAAGTCTGGTTGCCATTCGACTGGCCACCACAGCCAGTCAGGTGGCCTCGTAGGATTCAAATGGGCTTGGTTATGTCGAAAAGACGGGTAATTGACACGTGGGAAGTGTCCAGTCGGGGAGTAGCGGCAGTATGACAGAAATGGCGGCGGTGAATGCAGAGGGAAGAATTCGGCGATCAGGGACATGCTGGGGAATGGTAGCCATGACGTCGGCCAACGGATCGGCAGGGAAAGCTCACCCCCACGCCATGAATTCCGCAGCATTTCAAAATCGGCTGGTTGAATAACTTATGATGCACTGCAGTCATTTATGCTCACAACCGTTTTACAGCCGAGTACGCATCCTCCTCCTCTGCAAGTTGTTAGCCCGAGTTCTCGGTCTATTCCAACGTCCTGCTACCACTCAGACTAGTCTTGCACCACCGTAACATCCTCCAGAAGCCGGGAACGATTTCTACAGGAAGCTGCGCTACAGGAAACCCATCATACGAAGCATCATGGACTGTTCACGTCGAGGGTGGCAATTTTTAGTGAGGTAGGCCTGAATATAACTTGCCCATGCAAATAATTCCAAAGGTGGTGAATTCGACGTATTGAGGGGGGTAGGGAAATGTGAATGCAAGTCTGTTTGTGAATTCAAAAGTCGTTTTCTTATCACTGCCTGAAATTGTCTTCGTGGTCTGCATGCGAGATTTCCTCCACGATTGAATTAAAATCCCTCCTGTAGAACAATTGAGACACTGTCAAGGCACCGGTAAAAATTGTAAATTTTATATGACTGTGTGTATAATGGAGACGTGGCTCTGCGCTCTGTGTATAAAAATCCCAAAGTCCTCCTTCTGTATATGAGCAGGCAAGTTCAACACAGGGTAATTGACACAAAGATATCTCTTTTTTTAACGCTCTGAGAAGGAAATACACCCAGAACTCCCTGTCTGCCTAAAAGCGCGAACAAACACAGAGTTTTTACCATGCCAGGAGGGTTCATTAGAAAAGAACCTTCAGACTCCAAGAAATTATAGGAAACCCTTGAGGTGGTGGACTTGTTTTCCCGTGCACACTGGATGTCATTCTGTGACAAGCTTCGAGGTCACGATGATGAAATTGCAGAAGAATTCCTCAGGTCCCTGAAGCCGAAGTCAAAGACATTGGCCGTTGTCAACTTTAGAGGATTGACCCTCAGACTCACCCCACATCTCATTAGCAGAGTAACTGATCTACCAATGGGGGTACCCTGGGATAAGGAGGAGAGAAAGTTGGGTCAGAAAGCTAAAAAAGAGTTCTTCTTGCCAGAGGAGCAATTTTCAGAGGACAAGAATGGAGTTCGAAGAACTAGCCTACAATCGTTCTGGAGTGAAGTCAGCCTCCAAATTATGAAGTATATTACGTGTGAGGAGCGATTTAGCATCGTGTATGGCTATCATTTCCGGTTGCTCACAGAACTCAGGCACCAAATGGACCTACCCTCAGAACAAAAATTGAGCATTCCTTACTTCCTCCTGCAGTCCATGATTGAGTGTGCCACCAAACTGAGAGAGGGGATACCAGACCAGCTAGCCCATCATGGACTTATCAAGCTCCTCGTGGAAGATGCACTCCACACTTTCACTGTCCCTCTCTCCTGGGAAATTTTTCGGAATATGTCGAAGGATGATGACATCCAAGTTTTGGCTGAGGAGCTCACTTCCTCCAGCAATGAGGAGAAGGAGCATACTCAGGCAGAGAAGAAGGTTAAAGGACAAGAAACCCCGGGCAAAACACCAAAGAAAGAATAGAAAGGAACACAAGAAAAGGGTCAAGCTACCAAAACAGGGGATGGTAAAATTGCATCAACACCCAGGGAGAAAAGACTACAGAGCAGGGTAGAAAGGACTGAGAAATTCCAAGTCAGTAAGGGCACCCCTAAGGAAGCCTCAGCCAAGTTAAAGGAAAATTTCCCCTCAGCCAAGCAAGCTAAAACACTGCCCTCGGCTTCTACAGGAAAACAGCAAACTATTTCTACAGGAAGTTTAAAAACGGCTTCTACAGGAAGCCAGAAAACAACCACTACAGGACTTTCTACAGGAAGTCCAAAAGAAGGACAGCAGAAGGAGAAGTCAGCCGAAATTCTAGCTAGGGAGGCAGCAGCTGTGTTGGCCACCCTAAGTACCTATCCCAAGCCAAAAGAGAAACGAAAGAGGGAGACTCCTCTGTATTTTAAAGCGAGAAGGAGTGTGAGGATTAAGACTGGCAAACCCCAGCATCCATCAAAAGAGTCAATCACAATTGTGGATACCCCTACCACACCAAAGGATAGGTCCCCCTCCAAGGCATCCATTACTTATGAGCGGGGGAGCCCGAAAACATCCTCATGGAGGGAAATGATGGAAAAATTGAACTCAAAAGCCTCTCTACAAGATGCCGAGGCTATTCTATAGGAAACTTTGGCTAGGCTGAAAGAAACTGAGCAAATGGAGGACAGAGCAACCAAGTCACCACAAGAGGAGGAGAAGACCGATGTCATCATGGAATCAAGCCCCCAGCCCAGCCTGGGCTCTTATTATAACTTTTTGGAGGCCGGCAAAATTATTTCTCAAAAGTTCATAGTGCCATTGTTTCTAGCACTAGAGGAAGAAAGAGTACAAACCCACACTTGAATGAGGATCGCTAAATCCAAGGGGGTAGCAGATATAGGGCCTCTAGAGGAAAGGCTCAAGGAAACACAAAGGGAGTTGGCAAGAGTAAGGCATGTGGAAAGCTCCCAACAAGCCAAGTTAAGAGAAGAGAATGAGCTGCTTAGACAGTAGCTACAGCTACAGGGACAGAGAAAAGAAGAGGACACAATAGCCAAGGACACCTCAGCAGAACCTCAAGAAAAAAAAGGGATGCAAGCTGATCTTGAGGAACTAAACCAGCAGCTACAGGAAAGGGAATTGCAGGCAGGTATAGAGATACAATCCCTAAAACAACAGATGCAAGAAAAGGAGGCACAACTGGCCTGCATGGCCAGTTGGGCAATGGAAGCTCTGCAATGTAGGCAGCGGGCCAAATCCTATGGCCTATACCTAAGGGATCAGTGGCTGCAGTTCCAAATCAACACATTGGCATAGAGGGGTATCTCCCAAATCCAAAACCCCCAACAATTCATGGATTTATGTAACAGCAGTTCATCGGAAGATAAGGCTAAGCTTTCAGAGTTTTACCTTCATAATTTGGCCCTTCCAAACATCACCTCGTGGGACCCCAACACAGCGATAGGGGACATGCAGCTGATGGCAATGACCTCATGGTTAAACCATGAAGAAAAGAGAGCGGCTGAGGTCAAGAATGTCATGGACCGAGAACTACATGAACCACTACTGATTAGAGGAGAGTCAGGGGACCCCACAGCATGCATATCTGCTCACCAGCACCTAGAAACCAACTCTAAGGCTTTATTAGAGTACATGGATCGGCAGGCCCAGGCCATAGCACACTTCGAGGATATGAAGCGATTACTAGGGGACAATTGTGTTCATGCTTGCACCCATAGGTGGAACACATTGTCCCACAGCCTCAAAATTAGGGAATATCACACTATCACTAGACCCCAAGGAAACTGCACAAGGAAATAGGAGGCTTGAAGGGCAGAGGAGAAGGTTTGTGAGAAGCCTTTGACTGTCTATGAGTAGCAGAGGGATTGTACTGAGAGCTGGATACCTTTCAAGCTAAGGCTTTGTGTAATCCGAACTATATTTCCACTCGTATGATAATATAGAGATGGGGTTTTAGGCTGGTGCTTTTCCCAGATAAATTCTTTTGTGTTATGTGTGATTGATTCCTTCTTATCAGTTATATGTGTTCATGATTGATGTTGCTCATGTTCAATTAATCTTCCACAAAGTTTATGGTAGATGTAGATCTAGTATTATGCTTTAGTACATTACATATATCAGTTTGATCTACAGGTGAAAGTTCTACATGATATCAGCGAGCTAGCTGATCTGTAGAGAAAATTATACATGGTATCAGAGCTAGCTGATGTGTAGAAAAATTATACAAAATTCTACACAGGCAGCCACTGTCCTCCAGAAATACACAAAACAGTCCTGGAGTCTAGTGTTGGGCAAGAATGTACAAATCTAGAGAGGAAGGTGAGCCTTCCTTTCCCAGATTGCACAATGAGCCTTGGTGAAAGCAGATCCTGGGCCAAGGTTGGCCTGACTCGCAGATGGGCAACTGAAAGCAAGTAAGTCAATGAATGCATGGTGACACAAAGTGATATCAGAAGTGATTAACATTGCATGCAAAACATGAATGAAATATTCAGCAAGAAGATCAACATGCATGTGGGTGAGGCAGTTTATCGGTTGGGTGAATGTCCATGCAAAATAGTTTCATGCATGTGACAGCAATGAGATAGAAACGGAAACTGAAATAGATCTAGGATAAGCTAGTATACATGTAAACGACAACAAGCATTCAAAGAAATCAAGCAAACAGTACTCCCACAAGCGAAAACACAAAAAGCGACAGAAATGCAGCACAAGGCATGGGAAGCGAGCTTACCCCAAAACAGTTGAGCTGAATGTGTCAACTGCTCCTAGATATGATGTGGGATGTCAGAGCTACAAGGTTGATGTGAGGAATGAGCTTTGCAACGTCCAGTTGATGAGTTTTGATAACATCAAGGTTGTGACGGCATGCCACAAATCTAGGGGAAGCGACAATTTCTAGGAGGTTTCTGAATTGCTTCTTGCATGTAACCTCCAACTGTTAAACATAGATCCCTGAAACAAGGGATGCCTTTGCATGCTACCTTGGGAGAAGTAGCCCATGCATGAAAGTCTGTTTTCTTAGTTCTCGAGGCAACCGAGAAACTCATCTGCACATGAAAGAGACTGCTCGACTGCTGCAGAAAAACGTGCATTTCTGGCTGGTAGCTGGGATGGTTGCCCAGGATATTTGCACAATTTCTAGGTAGAGCAGCTAACTATTGCCTAGATTTGTGCAAATCCTGGGCTGAACAGCCTGCTACTGAGAAAATTTGCACAAATCCTGCTAGGAGGGTTGGCTGGCAGGATTGCGCAATCCTCGAGCCCAACAGGCTGTCAGAGAGGATTGCACAATTTCTCAAGGGAAGGTTGGTTGCCATCTATAAATGCACAATTTTCAATGGGAAGATACTCAGCCTACAGTTGGACCAAGTCCGGGTGAACAGCCTATGAAGGAAAAAATCAAACTGTGATCGACAACTTGTCTTTGAGCAAGGAAGACACTGAAGTTTGAGGACTTGATGAAGCAAGGCAAGCTATTGTGAAGGTTGGTAGGGAGGCTTCAAAACAAGGTAAGGAAAAATTTTGGAGGGTGGTTGTAGCCACTACAACACTTGGCGACACATTAGTAGAACTCCAGCTCTCTGAATGGACCTTGTTCGTGCTAAGCGAGTCTAACACCTTCAGAAGTATTGTTCAGCTCTCAGCTCATCTCGTCTTCACACTAGCTTGATGTAAGATGTAGCATCTACCAGACTCTTGGTCGATTGACACACATTCCAAGCCAAGCAACACAGTTGTTTCAATTGGGGTCGAGGGGTATATAGGTGCACAGGCAGTATAGTCGTTAGAGTCTTAGTTTCATCTCTCGTGTTGCTCCACTACCAACAGGCCTAGACAGTACCCCGGTGGAATCACATAGGAACACAAGCATGGCTCCGCTGCTAGCTAGCTTGGTTAGTACCCTGGCGGAGTTACTTGCATCACCTCCCTATCTCTTTTTTCACCTTATTCATTGTTCATTTTGAATTTTTTGACTTTTCATTTTCACTGTGCATAGCACTTATACATTTCAGAGGCGGAAGAGGGATCCTAACTTATTGAGAGCAGAAGAGGTTTTTCCAGCAAAGAAGTAGTTTATTGTATCTCTGACGTGCACGTTAAGGTTTTCCCCCTCACCTTACTCTACTTGACTGAGATGACAAGGGTTAACCCAAAAACAATCAACTAGAGAAGGTGACGCTAGTTAGCGCGCAAGCATTGTGTTTACACCAAGGTTCACCTCGAAGAGTACGTATTTTCCTTCGACATATCATGGAAAAAGAGTAACAAGTTCATCATACAGAGGCAAGATGACAAATAACCAAGTAGTGATAGATGTACAAACCCTCTTGTACTTTACCCGGCTCGTTTCATGAGTCACACATGGTTTCATGCGAACTAACTTACGAACAAAACAAGCAAATGAAATAACAACAAAGCCAAGCAAAAGCAGAAGAAAAAATGCAAGCAAACAACTGAAAGCAAACACTTCTCCTACTCCTACACTAACGGTGCATGGGCCTGATCAAGTGAAGTGATACTTCCAATGCAGCCATCGGTACATTGGTAACCCATGTGGGTGAAGGCTTGCTCCGTGAGTAACCCAGTCATGTGGACCAGCATACAAGAGAGATATAACAGTGAAGACAGCCACACTCCATGTTTCAAAGTGTCCATGGGACATAAGTGAGTGCATGTGCATGATGGATAGTATGTGGACTTATCATGGTGTTGTGTGACACTACGTGCAACTTTGAAGCAAAAGCATACTCTTGACTGAGAAATGCAAGCAAATGAAAGAAATAAAGATAACTTGTGTCGTGAATGAGTGCTTGAAATGTAAGACTCCTCCAATGCATGAGCAATGGGATTGTTCAGTTCAAGTGGAGGAAGTGTGATTTGTGAGTGAGATGAATCTTTAATGCATACAGATGAGTGATGAGGAGCCTTGGGTGATTGAATAGTTTCATGATCAAAAGTAAGAATAACTCAAGAGAGCGAGGGCCTGACATAACCATCAGCTCGGGCTGAAGTGACTCGACAATCTTAGGTGTCTCAATTTCATCATCAGGTAGATCATCATACATCGGTGGCTTCGAAAAATCAACTGCAATATATTTGTGATCATGATCAAAATTGGAAGGAAATGGATCATGACTGCCATGATCAAAAAAATCAATGAATTCTTCGGCATCCTCATGATTAGATGAATCAAATAGAGGGGTAGATGAAAAGTGAACAGACTCATCCTTTTTGTTTCTGGAAAAGACAGATGAAGGCTCAAGTGGATCTTCAATGAATAACTTATCCTCTCCATTGTCGAATGATAGACTAACATCCGGTGAGTCTTGCGAGTGATCAATAATGGGTGCATCTGTGGATGAAGACACACATGCAAAATCATGAATGGCAAGTTCACCAAAGAAGCTAGGAAAGATCGGAGGGGGCCTCAGACGGAAGGGAGTCATCCTTTGCCGAGTGTTGACATTCAATCTCCCACTCATACTCTTCACAAATGATAGTGCATGTTGGTTTTGCAACACCAACTCCATCAGTGGGTTGTTCCTCGTTCACAACAAGTGAAGAGTCCAGAATGGACGAACACAAGACAGCATCATCTGGAGGAACACCCTGAGTGCAAAGACAGAGGTCGAAGAAAATAATGCATATGGGAACTCGAAGGACTCACAACCAACTCTGCGCGAAAATTGAGTGGAGTGATGTTGGAGGGGTGTGAAGGATGGACAAATGTGTGAACATGATCCTCAGCATCACTGAGAGATGGTGGAACTGTTGAATGAGAGGGAGGCAAATAACCTATTGAGACAGTGCCTGCTCCCTCATGGGATTGTGCACTTCCATCAATGAAGAAGGTTGAGTGAGGCTTGACATCAAGCTTTCTCTTGGGATGGGAAGATTTCTTAAGGCAGTACTCGAACTGGTCCCAGAGATAAGTGAACTTCATCTCGCTCTTCGGAGCTTGAAACTATAAGTTATGGAAGCGCTGCCAAAAATCAATAACAGATTCATGCAGAGCCTTCCGTTGCTATAACAGTTTCTAGTCAAGATGGTCTCGATCAAAATGATAGAACGTGTCTTCAATAAGATCACATAAGTGCACGGTGTCAGCCAATAGGCTGATCACCCAACGAAATGGAGATTCGCGTAGTGTGTATGCAAGCAGCAAACAAGCATGTTCGTCAGTAAACTCATCTTCCTCATAAATCATGGAAAGAAAGTTATGTAAGTGCTCAGGCTAGGCCACTTCGCCTTCGCCATCATACGTGTGAGTGGCCAAGAGATTGAAAAGCTTCCCCGAGATGGAGACATCTTCATGATTCAAAAAACGCCTCAGGGGAAGAAGAATGCAAGACTCCATGAAAGATATGCAAGGGTTCAAAATTGGATAAGAGGACATTGCTTGTCATCAGGCCCTCCTTCTAGCACCAGAAATGTTAATGGTGCTAGACCCACCAACATGTCAAGAGGATCTCCCCAGTAAGAAGTCCCAATTAGACCTTAGACTGTTTGGTGTAGGAGTCCCAACAGTGGGTATGCCTTGACTGCGATGTCACACAGAGGCAGGTAAGATAACTATGTCAGTAGCAAGGGTGTGACTGATGCAGAGAGTCAAGGAATGTATACGAGAGGTTCCAACACTTCAAAGGGGGGGGAATGAAGGTGAGTTCCAGGTTGAAATGGATCAGTCCCAACTCAGCTAGGAACACACCACACAAAGGACATGCACAGCTTCCAGTGAAGCAGTCCACTCGGATGTGGCAGTCACAACGTACAAGGTAAGATAACATGAACAACACTAAAGGACCAATCTGAGTGAGTATGACGACTGATATAGCAAGGTTCATGAGAAAGTTATGTCTGATGTCTGGCAGAGAAGTCGACATGGACGGTGACAACATTAACAACATATGCAACACATTAACAATAAGTTTCATATAATTGCATACAAATCAGTTCATATACAAGTACATAAGTTAAACAACATACATCATTAAGGCAACCAGAATAGTCCAACTACAATAACAACATATGCATGAAAATGTGATGGCTCTTATTATTAAAGAAGTGTAAGTCACAATCATAGAATACACCATGTAAACTTGCTAGCCCCAAAAATGGAACGTTACAGCCACATCCGCCTGCTCCTCTAAAGAGATGTACTAGTTCCGTGCAGTGGAGAAGCCAAGGTGCGTTACAATACTGTCCAAGCCTTCTTCAAGATAGTCTTAGTAGAAGCTTGGCTGACCAAAAGCCCTTACAATGAGTTATGAGGGACTATTTATAGCAAAGGGTGGGGCGACCCTTGACATTCCCCTTTGTGACAGTTCAACTACCCTCATGACTCTTAACCTACTTTATGATTGTTACATCCAACCATTGACGCTTGACATACACTTGACATGACTCAACATTATAATGCACATGTACTCATGTGAGACAACATGGCTTGAGCAAGCCTTGCAAGACATCACTAACACTTGGTCTGCTGAGATGAGACCAACTCTTTGACATGCTTGTGATGGTGAAGGTGGTGAGCTAATGCCAAGCTCGGTCATCCATGATGGTGTGCATGTACCTCATGGTGAAATCTTGCAAAAGCGAACTCTTGCCTCCATTGCAATTGGTGCATTGATTCAGCCCCTTCATCCAACTCGTCTAATAACATGTGCATGGTCTTCTTGGGTGTGGTTGAACCGGCAACACACGGATGCATAGTGTCTATGTTGATCTTCAAGTGTGTGTTGGTGGTCATGCGCATCAACTTGCCGAAGTACATGTTTAGCTCCAATTGGACTTGCTTCTTGTCTTCGCCTTGGTGAATGTGTTGAATGTGTTGGGTTGCATGTGTGCGCACAATGACATGCGTGCTGCTGAATCCCTTGCATGTGATCAACAACACTTCTCACCATGTTTGCTCCGTGTTAGCTGTTGGGATGGATCTTTGAGTTGTACGGGCATAGTTTCATCCGTGAGTGCATGTTGTTCCCACTGTTGTTCATGTTCCTGCTGCAACTCATTCATTTGTCTATGTAGCTTCATGTTCTTCCTGAGTTGCTACCTCAGCACATGCAACTCCTTCTTTGTTCCATCTTCTACATTCGCACGATCCTCATGTCGCGTTGTCACTTCATAGCCAGAGTCTCCAAAGTTGCTTTCATCATCAATGGACCTGCTTGAGCTTGCAATCATGTTCTACCTCTGTGTTGTCAACAACCTTCCTCTTACATTTGTTGTGTTCGTTGTATTCACTACATTTGATATGTTGCCTTCAATTATGGTTCATGATGTTTCTTGTTGTGATGTTTTTGCTTGATTTCCTTTTCTATGAACAACTTGATGTCTTTGTGAGTAGGCAAGCTCATAGACACTTGATCAATTGCATCCCCAAGCATGCTCTGAACGGTGTCTTCAGCTCTGTTCTCCTGGAAACATTGTACCTGTATTGTTGAGAGGCAGATGAACACCTGCAATACTTGGAGACATGGAAACACTCATAGCAAGCAATTTGTCAGTGGAAAACCAAAATGAACATAAGAATTGACATGCAACATACCTGGGTAAATGATCATGAAGGTTGCGCAATTTCAGCCAAGAGGTCGGGAGACTGACTGCCAAGACTGCTCAAGGCACAGTCTGGGCTACTGAGAGACTGACTAACTTTTGGAACTGCACAATGCACAGTCCAGTCTGGCTGTTGATTGCTGGGATTGTGCGTTGCGCAATTCCAGCTGGGAAGGACTGTTGTCCCAGGGACAGATTTGTGGAATTTCTTGGGCCAAGCAGCCCTTGTCCTCCAGAAATGAGAAAAACAATCCTGGATTCTAGTATTGGGAAAGAATGTGAAAATCTAGAGAGGAAGGTGAGCCTTCCTTTCCCATATTGCGCAATGCAGCCTTGGTAAAAGTAGAGTCGGGGCCAAGGTTGGCCCGACTCGGTGACAGGCAATTGAAAGCAAGTAAGTCAATGAATGCATGGCGACACGAAGTGATAGCATAAGTTATTAATAGTGCATTAAAAACATGAATGAAAGATTCAACAAGAAGATCAACAATACATGTGCCTGAGGCAATTAGTCAATTGGGCGAACGTCCATGCAAAACAGTTTCATGCATGCGACAACAGTGAGATAGAAACGAAAACTAAAACAGAGCTAGGACAAGCTAGTATACATGTAAATGACAACAAGCATTCAAAGAAATCAAGCAAACAATACTCCCACAAGCGAAAACAAAAAAAAAAAGTGACACAAATGTAGCACAAGGCATGGGAAGCAAGCTTACCCCAAAACAGCTGAGTTGAATGTGTTGACTACTCCTAGATGTGATGTGGGATGTCAGAGCTACAAGTTTGATGTGAGGAATGAGCTTTGCATCGTTCGGTTGATGAGTTTTGATAACATCGAGGTTGTGATGGGCACACCACAAATCTAGGGGAAACGACACTTAGTGGGAGGTTTCTGAATTGCTTCTTACATGTAACCTCCAACTGTTAAACATAGATCCCTGAAACAAGGAATGACTTTGCATGTTGCCTTGGGAGAAGCAGCCCATGCATGCAAGTTTGTTTTGCTCAGTACTGGAGGGAACTGGTCAACTCAGCTACACATGCAAGAGACTACTCGATTTCTAGTGAAAAATGTGCATTTCTGGCTGGGAGTTGGGTTGGCTTCCTAGGAGATTTGTGCAATTTCTAGGCAGAGCAGCTGATTGCTGCCTAGATTTGCACAAATCTTGGGCTGAATAGCCTGCTGCTGGGAAAAATTACACAAATCCTGCTGGGAGGATTGGCTGGCAAGATTGTGCAATCTGGAGCCCATTAGGTTGTCAGCGAGGATTGCGCAATTTCTGGAGGGAAGGTTGGTTTCCCTCCAGAAATGCACAATTTTCAAAGGGTCGATGCTCAACTTGTAGTTGGACCAAGTCTGAGTTAGCAGCCTGTGAAGGAAAAAATCAAACTGTGATCGACAGGCTGCCTTTGAGCAAGGAATACATTCAAGTTTGAGGACTTGACGAAGTAAGGCAAGTTGTTATGAAGGTTGGTAGGAAGGCTCCAAAACAGGTTAAGGAAAAATTTCGGAGGGTGGTTGTAGTCGCTACAACAGGAGGATACTTTCCGAGAAAGAAGGAATGACATGATGAAGGAAAGTTATTGATGGTTGAACCCTACATATGAAGAAATTGATGACATCGAGGTCTTGGATCATCAGTCAGCTAGAAGACCCTATAAAGAACTAATGATAGAGTCCATGTTTAAGAGGGATATCTGGAAGGCTCCTATGAGTAAAGGAACATAAGTAAGTTTCTAAGTAAAGAGAAACTTGGAACTCATTCCTGGTTAAGTGGGAGAGTTAGGCACGACATTCTTATCTTCAATTCGGAAGAAAGAATGGAGGATTGTGTAATCATCTAGCATCCAACACTCTTTGAGGATGTGGTAGGGCATCCAAGACAAGAGTGGGCAAGAGGACTGATATTATTGAGGGTTGGGAACCCAAGATGAGAATAGTCCTAGTAGGGCATACTCGGAGAACACCCCAGTGGGTATGACCCTAAGAGAGACAATGATGATGTGTTTCTATCAGTCATTGATCTCGCCAACATTGTGTGCTCTGATCTAAGTGAGAGATATAGTTGTTAGTCAAGGCCTTTGCTAAATGAAAACAATGTTGGTTAAAATGATGCTATAACATATGGATTGCAAATCTAATTCTTCTTATGAGAAATTCTTTAGTTTGAGAATGACCCAAGTACCATTATGAATACCTCCCTAGTTAAGAGGGAGTGTTGATGAAAGTGTAACTAGGTTCGGTCTTTATAACGACATTACCTTTGTAAATGATGGAATAAAAGAGAATAAATTGTTTTTGTATGCCTTACTACATGGGTTTCCTAAGCAAGAAGTGTCATTAGGTAAAAGACTTCTTATTGAGGTCTTTAGGATTTATTAATAAAGTAAAAGAGTCAAGTCATGTACGAAGGAGATATTTAAGAGCCTATGTAAAATGTATTCAGGTCAAAGCAACCCTCCAAGACCAAGAACAATCCTCTGAAAGCAAGCACAATAAGTCTGCAAGTAAAACAATAAGGAGATCTTCACGTCAACTCCAAAATGAATTAAAATACATAATTAAAAGTCATGCCAACTTGGATAAAAGACATGAGAATTCATGAATTCACGTCGGCTCAAATATGTGGCACAAAGCACTATAAATACCCACCTAGGGTCAGCGCAAAAATCACAAGAAGTCGCATTTCCTCTTAATTTTCGCATGGATGAAGAAGAAGATCCACACCACAGAGAGGCATATATTTAAGGTTTGGATGTTACCTCGGATGGGTATATGAAGCAGAAGAACCTGGGCTAGTCTCATGGCAACACGTAAGATCTTCGATCTAAGGAATGCATGACAAGATGATGCAAGGAATTCTTTTCTAGTATCATTCTCAACATACCTGTGAATTAAAGGTGCAATCAAGCTAGATCTAGGATGGATGGAGAAGAAAATACTCCGAATGAGGACGCAGTATTGGTATGAGTTTTGGGCTAGATTCATTCTCGGCATAGTCATAATTCTTGGATGACAATCTCGGCATTAATGTGAATGGAGCCTTACTGTCTTGGCACATTTAGTCTCATAGTATATGGATTTACCTCCTAGAAATCTTGATATGTATCTAAGTGATACCACAACAACACTGTTAATAGTCTGGACAAATCTCAAGTGCAATGATGAACTTGGTTACAATATTGGTGAAGGTAAAGGTTGAATTTTCTAAGTCTATATGTTAGAAAATTAATTTGTATTTTGTTGGTTTATTTCTTTTACTTGTTTAAAGTCGAACAAGTTATTTAATCCATTTAAATACTGAAATAAACACAATATAGTCACAACATCTATAGATCATCAACTGAAAGAAAACAAGCACACAAGTGTCACCATTATATTTGGACAAATGTCCCCAGAAAAACCAAATGAGGGAAAACCGGTGGAGCTATTCAGAGGGTTATTTTATTATGGATTCTATCTGAGTACAACTGGGTGCCTAACTGGCTCACCCGACAGAGAAAAAATACACGATAGCAATACCTCTATATTCGAAAAGAGTTATTTAGAAAACATGTCCCATAAAACCCTCTCCAACACAACTGAAGCTCAACACTGGCACTTCTAGCCTCTGCATCAACCTCCTGCTGACCTGCGTCAACCCCAGGACCCTCTACATCAGCCCTCTGAGTCATTGTGCAACCTCTGTGACCCACTGTGTCACTCCAACAGCCTTTGCGTGGATGACGCAGTCCCTTTGGCCTATGCGCTGTCTCTGTCGAGCTCTGTGTAGCCTGCACTAGTTGCTTATGTCGCTCTCTCTGCTTCTGCACTGGTATCTTAGTATTTTATCTACCTCTCTACCTCGTACTCACTACCCCTAGTTATTGATCATTGATTCAACTTTGCTTAGCAACCCCGCTCTAGCAAAATGAATGATTGATCACTCTGGTGTGTTTTCCAACTGACCCTCAAGCCTCCACTTATACTTTTCTCGCTGGCCCTTCAACAGTCGAGATTAAATATCTAATCAATGGATAAGATTATATTTGGCTTGGTCCATGACTTTTGGAACCTTCTAACCCACTTTAATATTAATACCCATTAATATTTTATTTTCCTAAGTTTAGACATAGGAACTCCATTAAAAATATTAATTATTTTAATATCTCCCAAACCGGGTACAATTTGTCCAAACCATTTCTGGGTCTTGGAGATCTCATGCACTTTAGCCTCTCCACCAATTTTCATGGATAGATCACCTTGAATGTTACCCCAAATCAACACTCCCTTTTAGCGAGGATTGTGCTCTATTAATACTCCTCACTGAGCATCACTCTGATCATCTGACACCGGTAACTATGCTGATGCTAGGCCTCCCCACACAACATCCTCTTCACTGTTGCCCATGGCCCTGCCACTGCTACTACTGCATCCATACAGCAACTCCCTCTGCATTTGTGCTACTACTGGTCCATCCTCCCAACATCGCATCTGCACTGCATCCCCCTCTCATCATGTTGCATCGTGCTACTGCAAACTACTACTGTACTACAACTTAGTTACTGAGAAGTAAGTAATTGATCCACCCACTTTTGACATCCCTATCAAGCTAGAAACACTCTCGATGTTGAAGCTCCCTCTGTTGCTAAGAAGTGCTCCCTCTACTGGCCTCTACGCTGCTACAACAACTCCCTACATCTCGCACCATTACACACCTCTTTGTGCCATCCTGCACCATTGCAACACTCCCATGCTTCTCACAATGTTGCAACCTACTAGCCTCGCATTGTTTGGGGACTCCTGCACTGTAGCACTCTCTGCCGCTTCATCCATATTCGTCTCTACCTACATCTACCAATCTTACTACTCCTCTTCGGGGCTCTCGTAGCAAGGTATAATCCAAGAGGTTGGGTACCTCAAGGATCCTACCCCTCATCGCCTGTGGTCCTCCTGACTACAACTCGATGTCTCCCCACTTCTTCTTGAGTGGCACATGAGCGCTCATGGCATTGTCATCCTCCTCTACTTCTTTCTCTGCCTTCACTGGCGTTGCTTTAGAGTTAGAAGCCTCTCCCTTGCTCTTCTTCCTCAGACACTGGTTCGCATAGTGACCCAGTTCCCCACAATGGAAAGCACTTGACCTTGGAGAGGTCCTTCTTCTTCCTCTTCTCCTACTTTCCCGCAGATGCTAGAGCCACATCCTCTTCCCCTTCCTTCTTGATCTTGACCCCTTTTCCGCTACTCCCCACCTTGGTTAGCCGTCTGATCTCTTCTTGACGAAAAGACACCCACAGTTCTTCCCAATCTGGAAGACTCGTCTTGCCCAGTATGCTCTGGAAAAATGTCTCCCAATCCTCGAAGACTGCGTCATGGATCCGACGTTTCCCCTATGGAAGTTAGCTGGTCATAGATCCGACGTGGCCCCTATGGAAGTTAGCTGGTCACGGATCTCCTTCAACCGACCGAGGAAGACATCTATCTTATCTCCCTTCTGCATCTGGTATGACCTTAGTTGATTCTCCAGGAACATATTCCTCTACACGGAAGTATGCTGGTACAATATATTCAAAGTGTCCCACATCTCCTTTGTCGTTTCCTTCTCAGCAATATGTGGTACCACATGATCTTTGAACCTATTAAGGATGATGCACTTTGCCTTAGCCAGTGCCTCCTCGTATCTTTCATTAGCTATCAAGTCAACTGGGATAGCCATCACTCTCAAGGCAAAGCCCTTGATATGATGTCTGTCTAGAATGGAAAAGATCCTGGCCTTCCAGACCAAAAAGTTGGATGCTCTGTCTATCCTATGCTGATCTCTCAACCCATTCACGGCCATCTCGTTGCTCTTCTATTGACTCCTCCAAGTCTCTCTACTTCCCGCCTGGAAGTTCTCGGTTTGACTCTTGTTGAGTCTCTCTACTTCCCGTCTGGAAGTTCTCGATTCGACTCCTGCTGAGTCTCTCTACTTCCCGTCTGGAAGTTCTTGATTCAACTCCTCCAAGTATCTCTATTTCTCGTATGTAATTTCTCTTATGGACTCCCTCTAAGTCCTGGTTTCCTCGTGGGAATCCTTCTTCCAACTGTTAAGTTTCTCCTCTCCGATCGTCTGTGAAACTACAACACTGATACAGATTCCTTGGCTAGAAATCTGCCTCGGCGGCAACTCCCTCTACCTTGGTCTTGCCCTGTTAGATACTGTTCTAACCACAGTACCCCATCAGCGTCACTCCCACAAACTGCCCACAACTTTCTTCACCCTAACAACTGAAGGATTGAGCCTCTTGATTCTATGCAATCCTGGCACCAGCAAAACAGCTCCCCCTGCCAACTACGGCATCCCTCCTAGCCTTTGCGTGGCTCTACATGAGCCTTTCTCTACCCTCCTCAACCTTTGTGTTGGCCTCTCTCTGGCCCAGACTGATGACACAGTTCCTCTGCGTCAACCCCTCCTCTGTCGCTTTTGCAAGGATCAGCTTTCTGTCACACAAGATAGTCGATTATGTGGCAAATGCTCTGCTCAGTTGATGCCTTCAGTTTTTTGGTAATTTGCAACCACCCTCTAATACCATGTTGAATTTTCTAAGTCTATCCATTAGAAAATTAATTTATATTCTACTGGTTTATTTCTTCTACTTGTTTAAATGTGAACAAGTTATTTAATTCATTTAAATACCAAAATAAACACAATAAAATCACAACATCTACAGATCATCAACTGAAAGTAAACAAGCACACAAGTGACACCGTTATTTTTGGATAAATGTCCCCGGAAAAACCCATACGGGAAAACCAGGGCAACTATTCAGAAGGTTATATTATTATGCAGTCTATATGAGTACAACTGGGTGCCTAACTGGCTCACCCGACAGAGAAAATAGATGGCAGCAATACCTCTATATTCCGAAAGAGGTATTCAGAAAACATGTCCCACGAAACCCTCTCCGGTACAACTAAAGCTCAGCGCTAGACCTTCTAGCCTCTGTGTCAACCTCCTGCTAATGTGCATCAACCCCAGGACCCTCTGTGTTAGCCCTTTGAGGCACTGCGCAGCCTCTGTGACCCTCTGCATCACTCCAACAGCCTCTACATGGATGACGCAGTCCCTTTAGCTTCTGCGATGTCTTTGTTGGGCTGTGTGTAGCCTGGACTAGATGTTGCTCGCGCTTTCTCTGCTTCTGTGTTGGTCTCTTAGTATTGTCTCTGCCTCTCTGCCTCGTACTCACTGCCCCTCGCTATTGATCATTGGTTCAACTTTGCTTAGCAACCCCGCTCTAGCAAATGAATGACTGATCACTCTCATGTGTTCTCCAACTAACCCTCAAGCCTCTTCTTATACTTTTCTCGTTGGTCCTTCAACGACTGAGATTAAATCTCTAATCAACATCTAAGATTAGATTTGGCTTGATCCATGACTTTTCGAACCTTCTAACCGAGTTTTATATTAATACCCATAAATATTTTATTTTCCTAAGTTTAAACTTAGGAACACCATAAAAAATATTAATTATTTTAATATCTCCCAAACCAGGTACAATCTATCCAAACCATAACTGGGCCTTGGATATCTCATGTGTTTTAGCCTTTCCACTAATTTTCATGGCTAGAGCACATCCGATGCTACCCCAAATCAACAACAAAGTCGCATTCCTAATCTCATTGACCATCACAATCTCGATGCAATGAGAGGGATCAGTATCACAGTCTCTTCATAACAAAAAGGAACAAAACCATAACCTATGCATAATAAGAAGAAGTGACAAGGGAGATCAGTCTCATCGTGATGAAAGGAGTGACAAAGATCATCACAGTCTCAGTATGATCTCATGATCCTATCTCAGTTATGATCCCATCTTGAAGATCATGATCTCAATGAAGACAAGAGATCTCAGTGACATGATGAAGAGGCAGTAATGAAGATCTCAATGATGCAATAGTGATGGCTTCAATGGTGTAGTAATCATGATGATCTCAACAATATTCAAGAAAGAGGATTGATGCCTTGGTCTTGGAGAGGCAGAATGTGTCAAGGGTCATGGTCTTGGTATTTGTCAATTGGAATATCTATAAGAAGAATTTTGCATGGGTTTTCCTCTCAAAGAGGGAGAGGTTTTGGCCTTGGCAGAAAGCTAAATATTATGTGTTCTTATCTGTTTGGTTTCGGTAGCAGTTTGATGAAGTAAACACACACACTAATAATGTAAAGAAACATCAAACTAAGATAAACTGTATAAATACTTCACAAATTGTTATCATGACAAGAAGAATCACTCTAATTTATGAATGTCCTAGATTATTCAACAGAGTGGCCCCAATTAAGTACTCTAAGAACATTGAACCCTTGACCAGAGATGAAGGCTTCGAATTATTTATAAAAGGAGATTTTGAAACACCATCATGTGTGTGTATGACAACATCTGTAATGACTAGCTCATAGTAATGGATTCCATGGAATGCTTGTCCATTATGATGCTGGACCATCAATGGAGAAACATTTTACGATCTTTTTCATAGTTCCACCCATGAAAAGAAAGATATATAAGTACAAATTCACGGTTGCACCACTTTCAAGTATTTGATACAACACATTTCACAACGATGCCTAAAAGCAAGGATCAAGAACCCCTGTGTAAGTCCTTGTGAGTGGTTGCTTGTACCTCACTATTGTTTATGTATGTGTTTCATCTTTGGGCTAATAATTGCTAATAATTTCTTCAGGCCCTCTAATCACTCTCGATGGTAAGCACTCAAATGAAAGTCAGACACTTGCACCACCCAAACCACATCATTATTACCATCCCTCGCTCACCTTCCACATAATAAAACATCTCCCTTGACATGACCCCCTTTGATTGCAAGGACTAGAGTGGTCCATGAGGTCCGAAGGTTAGAAAGTTCTTTCCCTTTAGTGTGGCATTGTGCACCTCATGACATCTATAATGTAGCCTAACATGTCGCACAAGGAGATAGTTTCCTTCCACATTCCCCCACTCCTATCAACGTTCCTTTGCACCTCTTGGTATAATTTCTAATTGTATTATTTTACACTACATAAACATATGTAAATTACAATTGTAGCTTGACATCCTTCCACCTAATTTGGTCCACACAATTTGGTAATAACTCAAACCTTCTAAACATGGAGAGTCTGGCATAAATGAAAATTTAGCTTAATGATCCAATATTATCCTCTCCCTTCACAAACATCACAAACAAAGAGAAAAAAAGTACTACAACCATGCTTCTAAACACATAATTAATACCACATTTAAATACCCTTCCCCTTCCCATCGCTCCACACCCTTCCCATCGCTTCAAAGTTCACATTGTTCTACAACTTCAAGTTCTATATAATAAAAAAATTAATAATACACATTTAAGAGTTTCGATCTATCCCATCTCCTCTTGAGCATCTTGCCACTTGTCCACTTACCTCAATTCATAGATACATAATGAATTAAGGTTATAAATTAAAATTTATAAATAATGACGGATATAAAAATCCCTATATTTAGTATAAAGTTTTATTGTAATAAAATATATTTTTATATTTTATAACTAAAAATCAAATAAAACAAATTACTATAACAATCAAAAAACAGAAATAAAGCACGTTACTCTACTAGTCAAGTCAACAAGCACGTTACTACGATATTTTAGGGGTCAACTTCTACATCACCAAAACAAAATGAACTTCTAGCAAATAAAGCAATTTTTCCAAAACAATTTGACATATGAACTATCCTTGAGGAAATTTATAATGGTACTTGGAAATGGCCTGCTGCTGTAATCTCCTTACTATTTCTTTTGCCACCAACTTATAATCCGAAGGTGGAAACTTGGTGGAGATGTTATCTCAGGTTCATACCTAAGATGTTGCTTAGGATTTTATGATATTTTTAATAACAAAATCTTCAATATACACATATTTATTATAATGAAATAATGTTATATATTTAATGTTAAAATTTAACATAAAGGTAAAAGGAATTATATTGGGTTTTAAAAGAAATATATATGAAATTGGTTAAAGTAATTGAAAATTCTAGTAATGAGGTAAAGATTTTTTATTTAAAAGTAAATGGGAATGATAAAGGTCGATGTGGTAAGAGATTTAATGGCAATAATTCATTATCTGGTAAATCTTACTATTGCATGATACTTAATTTAGAAAAATGATGAAAAAGACTGAATAAATGTTAAGAAGTTTCACAACGATGGAGTTCTATCAATCATGTTTTTGGAAGTTAGGTCTCGATGTATTAGTGGATAAAAAGGTCGATCTAGTTTTCATCTTATAAATGGGTTGTTTAAGAAAATGAGACAAGAAAATATCCATATACCATATCACATGAATTTATTAGAAAACATAGAATATCTAATGGTGTCAAGGGACAAGTGGTATCATTAGTTTTCAAGAACGCTGGCATTAAACACAAGCCTCGAGATTGTGATTCATACTCATGGCACTTTTGATCCAATTGTAGAGTGATGGAAATGTCAAATCAATGTGGGTTCAAGGTGAACAAGGGAAATTTATTACATATCATAGTTTGCAAATCACACCTCATTCCTTTGGTATGGACAATGGCTTGAGAAGCATGCTCTATGGCCAGAGTATCTATTTGTAATTAGGTATTGTTATATGCCACTAAAGAAATTTTAGGCTTGTCTATTGGCTTTAGAGAATGACAAAGTTTATATTGATGGAACACACTAGGGGTAACGAATTAGGAAAGGACATAGGTCATTTCATGGCTCTACAATGCAAATTCATCCTTAAACCTAGAAATTAGGAAATTCAACAAAGGCAAAGTGCATAGTCATTTGGATAGTTGTAAGAAAATGGGGTAATTTCAAATCCATGTATATATCTTGCTTCGCTTATGCAAGGCTAGCAATAAGGGAAATGAATAATCAATATGAACACCCTAATAGGCATGGATGTTGTGATATAGTATAATTCCAAATCATTTTCAAAAGATTTGAAAGGCATTGGATTGAGGAGTGAAAGTACTTAGTAGTGTGTGAGAGGAGATGGGAACCAAGGACCAAAGGCTAGGAGCATAAGCATGTAAGATATATAAATGCTTTAGACAAAGTATCAATCATAATGCTTGAATTGAGAAGTTGCAAGGAAAACAAATAATAATAGAAATAGAAGAAGATAGTAATAAAGAAAATCTTCTAGAAACATATGAGAAGATAAGAAAATTGTAGGATGGAACTGTGCAATTGGAGCTAGAACAATGATTAGGACTCTAAGAACTTAAGAAGTTAGCATCTCCACTCTTGGCTAAGATCATATGGAAGCTATCGAGGAGGAGACAACCCATCACAGTTTAGTCCAAGCATATCAAGTAGCCTCGACATTCCTCTCCTCAAGAGTTAGAAATCAAAAGATTGCCTCAAACAGGCATGACAAAAAAATCATGTAAAACTCTTCAAATGTTTTTTTAAATAGTTTTGTTATTATGCTAAGTGTATTCAGAATTACACGAGTCACCTAATTAGCCCTTATTCTAGAATGACAAGAAAATAACAATCAATGAACAATTTTATATAGATCTTGAAAAAATTTGGACTTTTGAAACAATTCTACTGCTCCAAATTTCATAACTAATTCATTGGATTCAATGACAATACCCTTTTTTTTACAATTTTTTTACTTGAAATTCAATTTACACTAATTTATAAAAAAAAAAAAAAAATAAAAATAAAATAAAAAAAAAAAAATAAAAATAATAAAAAAAAAAAAATAAAAAAAAAAAAAAATAAAAAAAAAAAAAAAAAATAAATAAAATAAAATAAAAAAATAAAATAAAAATAAAATAAAAAAAAAATAAAATAAATAAAATAAATATAATAATAAATAAATAATAATAAATAAAATAAAAATAAATAAAATAAAATCAAAATAATAAAATAAAAAAAAAAATAAAATAAAAAAAATAAAAAAATAAAAATTATTAAAACTTATTTTCTTTTATTTGCTAGCATGTCCACGACTTGCAAAGCCAGCTCGTGGTCTACAAATCACAATCCAAAGTTATCTAAATCATCAAAATCACCTGAAAATTACACTTGGCTTGAGCCATTTCCAAACTTAAATCACCATACAATACTATACATCATTGGTTTCACCAGCATTGTGCTCAGATCTAGTGGAAAGATAGAGTTGTTAGTCAAGACCTTGCTATGTGACAATGTTGGCTGATATGATGCTATACAGATGGGTTACCAATCCGACTCTTCTTATGAGAAGTTATTCATATTGAGAATGACCAAGTACCATTATGAATACCTTCCTAGTTAAGAGGGAGTGTTGAAAAGTGTAAATAGGTTCGGTCTTCATAATGACATGCGTAATTATGATTCCATGTATTTGATGAAAAGAAGAAAAATAAAATTATTATTGTAGTCCTTGTCTCATGGGTTTCATGAGTAAGGAATTTTATTTTAGTAATGGATCCCATTGTGAGCCTTTAAGATTTGTCATCTAGTCTTAAAAGTCAATTTGAATCTATGTCATGTATGAAGGACCCTACTTGGGCATATTACACTTATGTAAGAGTCAATAGAAATGTCAAGTAGCCCTCCAAGACACGCACAAGGCATTCCTCTTCAAGTCGGCTTCAAATGGAATTAATTAACTTCTCCAAATAGTCATGTCGGCTCGCAATATTCAAGGCAGCTTATTATAGAGGAAAATCCTATAAATAGGGCCATCTAAATTTAAGTTAGACACAAAATTTCGATGATCAAGTGATCCGGATTTAAACAGGAACGCAACAAATTACAGAGATAACCATATACACAAATATGCAGCGGAAATAATACTTCATTTCATTAATGGGAAATACTAAAATATGCTTACAATCAGAAATGGAAATAAACTAGCTAGGGCG
>APFE031145388.1:285295-296859 GCA_000404065.3 Pinus taeda
ATTAATATTTAAGTTATATATATATATAAAATTAGTTAAGTATTTAATAATTAAGTTAAAGATTGTAATAGTGAAGTAAAGAATTTTTTATTTAAAACTAAATGAGAATGGTAAAGTTAAGGGTGGTAGGAGATTTAATGGTAATAATTTGTCACATGGTCAATTTCATTTTATTGCATGACATCTAATTTAGAAAAATGATGATAGGGACTCAACAAATGTTAAGAAGATTTTTTTTTTTTTTGATCAGTAAGAGACGAACCTTCTATTAATCTGATCAAATTACATAATATACAGAGTGCCTCAGACAGCAGGGGTGGAAAAAACCAGTGACTGAAGTTTACAAGATTCTTACACACAGCATAAAGTGGTGCCTACTGCATCCACCAGACAGACTCGATGGCAACAAAGAAAAGTCCACTAAATAAAATGGGTTCGAAACCCTTAGACAACAGGTAGGAACCAATCCTTGCCGTTGAAAACCTGCCCCCAATCCAACGGCCAACAAGCAAAAGGAATCCACAAAGGGACCCACAATCGGGCAACCAGCACAACCAATCCCATCCGTTGAAAGCAAAGTCCCAATCCAACGGCCAGCAGGGATATCGCGCGAAAAAGAAGCACGGAGGTTAACCGCGCGATGAGAGCGGTTTTCTCTCAAACTCTCGTTGCCACGTGTTACCCCCTGAGTGGAATCGCATGCATCTTCCACAAAACCAGATACCATCCATGTCCCACACGATATACCAAATCAGGTTTTGGGGTTTTGTGTCCATAGTTTCACGGAGAGCCCAGGGTCCATACAGGGACCCACCGTGGACCACACTGCCCCTTGCAAAACAGACCCAACCTCAACTCTAAACTAGGTCCAAAAAATAGAAACAGATCCGGAGCCCTAAGGCAACAAGCCCGCTCCATCTCAGCCGTAGAATACATAATCTCGATCCAACAGTCATCGGGGATATCGCACTGACGAAAAGCGCAGAGGTTAACCACGTGATGAGAGTGGTTTTCTCTCACCTGTTCGATGCCACGTGTTACCCACTGAGTGGAATCGCACGTGCCTACCAAAATACCAGATACCATATAAGTCCCGCGTGAAATACCACTTATGATATTGCGTTCAAGGTTTCGTGGAAATGCTAGAACATTCCTGCAAACCTTGCTAAGCCTTCCGCCTAGAGTCACCAACAGAGATCCACTAAGCCAAATACACTTAGGCAGTCCGTTCTATGTCACTGCCCGACTTGAAACCTCCGTCATTCATCCGAAAGTGAACAAAGTTGTGGAGAGCAACCATATCCCAAAATCATGGACAAATTAGGTGATATCAACCTCACTCCTGTCTCCCGAATCCCTTCGATCAGCGTTGTTCATCCACAAATCCCAATCTTTGGCTGCCATGATGAAATAGTCCTCTCGCAGTTTCCCTTCAGGTAACAACTCCCATGCATGCCGAGAATCCCTGTCCATATTGGCCACACCTTCATTGGCCAACCAATCTGCAAGCATATTTGCCTTCCTTCTAACATGAACAAATCTAATCGTTTTAAGGGTCTGCAAGTGAGAGTTCCATTGTGAATCTTTGACACTTTGTCTAGCGGAGTTCCATTGTGAATCTTCTTGGCTGCTCTAATGATCAAATCCGAATTTGCTTCAATGATAACATTCTGTAAATTTTCCTCCACCAGGATCTCCAAGCATTGATCTAATGCCAGAAGTTCAGCCATGTTATTAATACCCTTTTCCAAGTGGCCATGGAAGATATATTTTGTGTGCCCTTGAGGATCTCTTATAGCACCCCCAAAGCCAGCTTCCCCCGAATTGCCCTTAGAAGCTCCATCAATGTTTACTTTGAAGAAGCCCTTAGGAGGGGGTTGCCATCTACTGGCCCATGTGTTAATTGTTCTCACTTCCTTCCTTATTCCTTGAGGATTGATGGATTGAAGACCCAAATTAAGAATAATAATCTCCTTGTGAGGCAGAGGAGGATTCGTTGGAATTGACCTCAAAAGGATTTTAATTGTTTCTTTAAGTTGTTTTAGAATTTGATTGATTGTGTTGTGGCTCGCTAGCTTTATTTATGAAGATTCGCCTATTGTGTTCTGTCCAAACATTCCAAATGACAAAGCCTGGTACTAGCATCTAGGCTTTGTTGATGATCTCATTCTCTGAGAAGTGCTTCCTCTAGTTTTTCAGAGTGTTGGATACGCTGAGACTGTCCCTGTCGATTTGTCTAAAGCTTGAGGCCACCTAGTCCCACACCTTAGTAGAAAAAGAACAGAGGTTGAGCAAGTGTTCAATCGTTTCCTCATGTAAGCCACATAGGTGACATTTGGAAGGGCCACTGAAGCCTTTCTTGAGAAGGTTTTCCCAAGTTAGGATCTTTCTTTGGTGCACAATCCAGATAAATAACTTTATTTTCATCCAGTGAGGAGTTTGCCAAAGCTCCTTCCAGACTTTATCATCATTTTACAAAGTTGAATCCCGTGATTGCTTGTTTTGCCTCTTTGAGGTTAAAGTTACCTTCATTATTCTTCCCCCATCTTAATTGGTCATGTGAGGAGGAAACTAGAATTTGTCTATGCTTTAAGTCCATGGTGAGAGCCTCTTCCATGGCCTTCAAAGGGCTCTCCTCACTGTAACTTAGATCCTTCCACTTCCTCCATTTTTCATTGTTCCTTCCCTGATCCCAGAAATCTTTTACCAATAATAGCCCTTTGTTGTCTGTGTCTCTTTTGAGGGTTGCTAGGTCAATCCTGATAAGGATGGGTTCCTGTTGCCAGCTGCCCTCCCAAAATCGAGCTCGGTCCGCTGCTCGGATTTCCCAAAAACAATGTTGTTGAACAATGCTTTTGTTCTCCCAAGTAAGGTTCCATATGTGTGAGCCTCTGATTTGTCCTGTCATTCTAATAAGATCTTTTTCCTACCAGTGTTTGGCTTACTTCTGTTTCCAAAGCTTGGCCCAGGGGGCATTCGGCTCCTTGATCCATCGCCATCAAAGCTTAGCTCCTAAAACTTTACTAAGAGTTTTTGGATCATGCAGCCCCAAGCCACCATTGTTTTTGGGCTTACAGAACTTGTCCCAGACAACTAAAGCCCACTTTTTTTTCTCTTCCCCTCTACCCCACAAAAAGTCCCTTTGAATGTTCCTTATATGCTGCTTAATACCTTGAGGAGTAGGGATAGCTGCAAACATGAAAATGGGAATGGCTTGCAAGACTGCCTGTGTGAGCACAAGTCGCCCTGTTAAGTTTAAGGATCCCCATGTCCATTTTCTGATTTTGTCCTAAAGTTTATTTAAAATTGGTTCCCATATTTTCTTACTGAGAGGTTTATCAGTAAGAGGAATGCCAAGATATTTAGAAGGCAATTGTTCTCATTGAAAACCAAGAATCCTGGTAATGTTTCTTTGTATAGCAATACTAGTGTTAAAGAAAAAAAACTTTGGACTTATTTAGGCTTACCTCTGTACCTGCTGCCATAACAAAGTCGTTTAAGATATCTTTGATGGCCCTTGCTTCCCTGACTGTGGGTATGCCCTGCAACATACTATCATCCACAAATTGTTGATGAGTATTAGCCTCTCCTCTGGGGTGAGCTTGATCCCCTGAATTCAACCTTCAATATTTGCCATTTTGATTGCCCTGCCTAGCCCTTCCATCATGAGGACAAAGAGGAAAGGGGAGAGTGGATCGCCTTGTCTAGGCCCTCTAGAAGGTGTGAAGGTATTTGAAGGAGCCCCATTAAGCAGAATGGGAAAAGTGGTTGTGGTGATTGGTGCCATAACCCATCTTATCCAATTCTAGTCAAAGCCATATGCTTTCAAAGTAGCTCTGATATAAGACCAGCTGAGTTTGTCATAGGCTTTCGCAATGTCCAACTGAATAATCGTGCCTGCTTGCTCGTTGCTTTTGAGAGAGTGTACCACCTCATGTGCTTGGATGATCTTGTTGAGAATTTGTCATCCCTCCACATAGCTTGTTTGCTCTTTCGAGAGGAGGGAAGGTAGTAGGGGCTTGAGTCTATTGGCTATTACTTTGGAGATGATTTTATACACCACATTACATAAGGCTATGGGTCTAAATCCATCTGGAGTCATATCATTTTCCTTTTTTGGGATTAAAGCTATGAAGGATGCATTCAATGCTTTCAGAACCTTTTTGTATTTTCTTGAGTCCTCCACAACCTCGAGGATGTCCTGTTTGACTGTATCTAGCAGGATTTGAAGAAATCAACATTAAATTCATCTGGGCCTTGTGCTTTTCCACTTTGCATTTCCTTGATCACTTCACTGACCTCCTCTTCCGAGATTGGCCTATTGAGATTATGGTTGTCCTCTCTAGTGACCAACTTGGGAATATACTGGGTGAACTAATTAATGAACCTAGATCTATCCTCCTTTGGCTCCTTTGCAATATTAGAGAAGTGTTGTACTAGAATTGATTCCATGTCCTTGTGGGAGACAAGCTCAACACCCTGAGAATCCTTAATCTTTGTTTTTCTGTTATGTGCCCTATGGGCCATAGTGGACTTGTGGAAGAACTTAGTGTTTCTTTCTCCCTCTTTGATCCATTGAATCTTGGATTTATGTCTCCAGAAAGTTTCCTCTTGTAAGCATCACTCCTCCCATTCTTCCTGCAAAGAGTTGGTTAGCTTTTGCCTCTCTTCATTGAAGCCCTCTGTGATATTGATCTAATTGATATTTTGGAGATTATGTTCAGTCTCAATTCTACCCTTGAGGATATCGCCAAATTCCTTTTTGTTCCAAGCTTTAAGTTTGGATTTAATATATTTCAGTCTCTGCTGGAGCATGTACATCTTAGTACCCTAAATATTCAAATCCTCTTTCCACCATTTTTCAATGTTACTGGTGAATTTGGGGTGTGAGAGCCAGGCATTCTTGAATATGAAGGGCTTGTTCCTCCAAGTGCCCATAAAGGTAGCTTCTAGCTGAACTGGCCAATGATCCAAACCCCCAAAGAGTAGAATGGACGCTGTGATGGTTGGTCTTGTGATGAGGACATCCTCAGAAACGATAAATCTATCAAGTTTTGAAGCCACTTAAGAAGCCCTTCCCCTTTTGTTATTCTACATGAAGGTTCCATTTATTGTCTCGGTGTCCACTAGCCCCATGTTCATGATGAAATCTTGGAAGGCTTCAAAGTCTCTGCCTAGCTGTCTTGTGCCTCCTTTTTTTTTTTTTTCCGAAAGAGATCTTATCATATTGAAATCACCTGCAACTATCCAAGGCATATTGGGATATCGTGCTCTTAGATCTTCCAGGGAGGTAAGAAGCTTGAGTTTATCTACGTGCTTCTGAGGTCCATAAACATTTGTTATCATGTATATCTCTTTATCACCTACAGGACTACACACCAAAGATAGATAGTTCCTGGATGCTTTAGATCCAGGATTCCAAATTTCTGTGGATCCCACAACGTAAGAATCCCACCTGCTGAGTTATTTGCATTAACCTCTAAATACTCTTACTTCATTAACCATTTACTGTGAATTTCTCTTATTTTCTCCATTGAACATTTGGTCTCCTGAATGATCATATCTGGTTTTTCATCTTTTATTATGTTACTCATATTTTTTTGTTTCCTTCCACTACCTAAGCCTCTAATGTTCCAATTTGTGAGCTTCATTAAGAAAGGTTGGTAAAGGAATAGCTGGTAAGATTTTTCATCTTACCTGAGTTAATCAATAGTTTTCCACATTCGTTTAGCAGTTCATTCTGTCTTTTCCTCCCTCTTTTCCTTCTTGAGTTCTTTGGAGATTGTGCCTGTAAGTTCTCCATCATTTTGACCCTACTCTGCTCCTGGATTTCATGGTTTCTCTTGACACCAGTTCCTTTCGATTGTGCCCTCCATAGAAAGAGCTGTTGAACTTGATCATAGTCTTCTTTTGGCAAGGAGTCCACTCCTTTGTTCCTGCCTTGTTCCAGAAATAGTTCTAGATCCAGATGTTCCCTGTCTAGAATCTCCTGTAGTTCATGGTCCTCTGTTCCTGCCTCACTTGGAGTCATCTCATAGTTTATACTGATCTCCATGACACTCGGTAGATCCTCCTTCTACTGGTTGTTTACTGTGATATCCTCCATTTCAGCTTTCGTTTCCTGCTCCTTAGATGTGTTTTCCCTGTCCTGGACTATCTCCACATTCTCCTCTACTTCCTCTAAGATTTTGAAACTATTGTGTCTTGTATTTTTGTCTTCAGTGCTTTTCTTGTGTGGCCGTTTACCCCCTTTCCCTTTGGCCCCAACCTTGGTAAAACCTTCATGATCTCTATCCAAAGAGGTTTTCCCATTGCTTTCCATACTGTTTGTTGGGCAGTATCTAAATAGATGGCCATGTTTATGACATTTGCGGCACCTAAAAGGTATGTGCTCATAGTCCACCGTTTGCACCCAATCTTCATCATATACTTCTAAAATTATTGCTTCCGGAAGGGCTCCAGATAGATCCATTTCTACACATATTCGAGTAAAGGAGGCATATTTACCTTTGAGAGTTGCCTCTGATATCTTCAGAAAATTTCCCAGCTTGTTGCCTATGGTTTTCAAAGATTCTGGTAGCTAGTAATCCAGAGGTAGCGAGTATAGTCTAATCCAAACTGGTACAGATGTAAATGTTTCACATTCTGGGACAAAGTTCATCATCCATGGTGGCATGTAGAGTCCTGCCGCAGCATAGAAATACGGTCCCCCTTCAAACACTTTGTCTTTGTCCTCTAGGTTCGCGAACACCACCATGGAGAAGCCCTTAGAACCCATAGGTAAATGTATTTCTCCCTTTGGCTTCCAATGGCTTCTAATCCAGATGTGTAATGCCTTTTCCGTTGGCCACAGCCCCATGAACTTGCAGATAATCGCATGTTCTTTCATATGGTCCCTGTGCGCTTGAATCGTTGGATCACTCAATATGACCTGGGTATGATGCTCGAATTAGGTTTGCAGACTCCCTTGGTTCTTGTGGAAGTCGTTTTTCCGCTACTGCCTCCCTTCTCTGTTTCTTTACTTGTTTCCTGTTGATTCCCTTCCTAACCTTGGGGTTCATTTCTTCCAACTGAATCCTTGCCTTTTGCTTCTGAAATTTTTTCCAACGTTTTTTTGAAATGCTTCCCTCCTACTTCCTTGCCTCCTTCTGTGACTACCTGCCTGTAGGAGGGAGCGGCGCCCCCCCTGCGCGTCCTGCCATGGAACCCTAATGCAAAACCCTAGCTTCAACTTCAATCCTCATTCAGCTCCCACTCCTCCTAGTAGACTTTTATCTATGGTTATATCAACATGTCCAACAAATGTTAAGAAGTTTCGCAATGATGGCATTTTATCATATTTTTTAAAGTTAGGTCTCAATGTATTAGTAGATAAAACGGCCAACTTAACTTTCAAATTATAAATGAGTTTTTTAAGAAAGGGAAGCACTAAAATATCCATATACCATATCCCATGAATTTATTATAAAGTGTAGACTATCTAATGGTGTCAAGGGACAAGTGGTATCATTAGTTTTCAAAAACACTGACATTAAACACAAGCCTTAGGATTGTGCATACTCATTGCACTTTTGATCCAATTGTAGAGTGATTGGAATGTCAAACCAATGTGGGTTCAAGATGAAGTAAGGGAGATTTATTACATATCATAGTTTGCAAATCACACCCCATTCCATTGATGAGGAGAATGGCTTGAGAAATATTTTTTATGGTTAGATTATCTATTTGTAATTAGGTGTTGTTATATGCCACTAAAGAAATCTTAGGCTCGTTTATTGGCTATAGAGAATGACAAAGTTTATATGGATGGAACACACTAGAGGTAATGTTTTGAGAAAGGACTTAGGTCATTTTATGGCTCTATAGTGCAAATTCATCCTTAGACCTCGAAATTAGGAAATCCAACAAAGGCAAAGTCCATAGTCATTTGGATAGTTGTAAGAAAACAAGGTAATTACAAATCCATGTATATATCTTGCTTCACGTATGTAGGTCTAGCAATAAGAGAAATGAATAATCAACGTGAGCGCCCTAATAGGTGTGCATGTTGTGATACAATATAGTTCCAAATCATTTTCAAAAGATGTAAAAGGCACTGGATTGAGGAATGAAAGTGCTTAGTAGTGTGTGAGAGGAGATGAGAACCAAGGACAAAATGCTAGGATCATAAGCATGTAAGATATATAAATGCTTCAGACGAAGTATCAATCATAATGCTTGAATTGAGAAGTTGCAAGGAAAGCAAATAATGATAGAAATAGAAGAAGGCAATAATAAAGAAAAGCTTCTAGAAACATATGAGAAAATAAGAAAGTCGTGGGATGGAAATGTGCAATTGCAGCTAGAACAAAGGACAAGACTTGAAGAACTTAATAAGCTAGCATCTCCAATAATATCAGTTGAATCTCTTGGCTTAGATCATATGGAAGCTAACGAGGAGACAACCCATTAGAGTTTAGTCTAAACATATCAAGTAGCCTCAACATTCCTCTCCTCAAGAGCTAGAAATCAAAAGATTACCCGAAGTGGGCATGACAACAAAATTATGTAAAGCTCTTCAAATGTTTTTTTTAAATAGCTTTGTTATTAGACAAGTGTATTCAGAAGTACACGAGTCATCTAATTAGCCTTTGTCCTAGAACGACAAGAAAAGAACAATCAATAAGCAATTTTATATAGATCTTGAAAAAAATTAGGCTTTTGAAACAATTCTATTGCTCCAAATTTTGTATCTAATTCATTGTACGATTCAATGACAATACCTTTTTTTTACAAATTTTTTAATTGAAATTCAATTTATACTAATTTGAAAAATAATATTTATTAAAAAATATTTCTTTTTTTTGCTAGTGTGTCCATGACTTGTAAATTCAATTTTTGGTTTAACAAATCACAATCCTAAAACATCTAAATCATCAAAATCACCTGGAAATTATACTTGACTGGAGCCACACCAATCCTTAACATACTTTTTACTACCACAAAATTCCAAACTCAAATCAATATACAATACAAAACCCTTCAAAACTAATTATTAACAAAATTATATATATATATATAATTTGTTATATACATCCCAGAAATAATATATCAATCAAATTCCCATACCATATAGGTTTCCTTTTCCATGAATATAAATTCAACTCAAATTTGTACACTAACTTAGGAAGATCTCATGAGCAATAAATCTCACATCAAGGTACCTTTCATGATATAACTCTTTATGAAGTCTTTCAATCCTATTTATATTCATCTTTGTGTTATGTGGGTCGTTTTAAATCATCCCTATCATCTAAATCTTGTGTTTGTTTGTTTGCATTTTGATTTTATTTGAAAGATCACATGTATTATAATTCGCAAAAATCAAACAACAAATTTGAGAAGATTTTTATTTAATTATTTTTGAAATGATTATTCATTTATATAAATTATATATTATTTTTTACTGGTAAACTTGTAGTCGTATAGTATTATTATTTTAAAAATTGTTTTTTAAATTTAATTAAAATTGAAATTTTAAAATTAAACTTTATAAAATAATATTTATTAAAGCTGTAAATTAGATAATAAATTAAGTTTGATGGAAGAAAAACTTTCATTGTTACATGTATTTAAGTTAAATTAATTTCAAAATTGTTGATGAATATATAAAGAGATAAATGATTTTTATAAAAAATTGGAGTTGTTTTTAAGCGAGATTTTTTGGAGTTTCTGAAGAGTTCTGTCTGGAATTCGACGAAAAAGATTTGTGGTTAGATTTTGATTTGTGTTGTTTCCTTGAAAACTCCCTAGGGCACTTTGATTATGTAGAGTTCACCTATCAAACATGTGATTTCAATGAATCTTTGTTAGATTCAACAAATTAGACCGAAAAATAAACCAAAAAACTTTTCAAAAAATTACACCAAAAAACAACTTGTAAGAAATTATAATTACTTAGTATAAATAATATCCAAAATAATAATATTTCAATATAATTATTATTAGTCATTCTTAACTATTGGTAATGATATTTTTGTATTAACAAAGTATTGGATTTGGTAATTATTTTTATGAAAAGTTTCCTTCGACCATTTTTTGTTTTTAAATTAGTTTTCTACAATAACATAATTGGTAACTACTACTCATAGCATATCTTTGAATTGATAATCTTATAGTCACCACTATAAACTTGACGCACCCTTGGTTAAAATTGACACTATGAGGTAGACTAATGTGACTATCGAGAGTTGAACTTGGATCATAAACTAGTAAACACTCAAAAACTCCCAAATAGGGTAATATGTGCACTGTTGTGAGCTAAGCTTTCTTTGACTATTAATAGAATGATATATATGAGGTTTTATTAAAAAAAAGTAAGTTGCACATATAGCCACTAGAGGCAATGTCACATACTAAGCTATCAAGCCGAAAATGAGAACTACAATAGTGGGTTACCCTTGAAATAAAAACACAATCTAAAACAATACTAGCAATTGTATGAGGAGATCAAGCTCTACCTTGTTTGCATTTTTCCCTTGTCCACTTCTTGGCAGAAGCAAGGCATTGCCCTCATGCAAGAAAAAAAGCTAATAATGAACATCCATTGTTTATTCCTTGCTTCAAGGAACCACATTGCGTCATCTTAGCTAGAAAAAAAATTGAGTCAAACCTCTTTTTATTAGTCACTAGGGAGGAACATGTCATATCTAAGGACGATTAAGTGCATTGCTAAGAATATGAAGTGATGACCCCTTCCTTAGGAGGGACTACAAGGAACTTGGCATTCTAGGAAATATCTCAACAATAAATTTAATGGAGACTCGATAAGTAGCAGTAATAATGTTCATGGGCTTTGGAGGGTGAACCATGTGAGGAGAACTTGCTAACTTCTTTCACCATGGTGGAGACGAAAGAGTTCCTTTACCTCTTATGGTCCTTTGTCCTTGGGCATGAGGCCACCATGTGTCCATGTACAAAGCATAATTTGCACAAGAACATTATATGCTCACAATCCACCACTTATGTCTAATGGTGATGACCATAGTGCATCATTGTTTGATCCCTTTACGCATGTCAACATAAATACAAAGGCCCTCAAAGGTAGTTAAAAAATTTCTTGTCATAGTTGGGTAGAGAGAAATGAAACTTTTGAGTACATTATTGATAGGCTCCAAGGTAGACATTGGTACCACAAAATTCTAGAGGGAGGCTTGATAAATGAACCCATAGTGGAACCAAATAAAGAAACTCAATGTAAAGGTTGAAGTTAGGGTTCCAAGTCCCCATAAAGGTGAATGCCCCTCCAATGAACCATGGTACCCTCTTCACCACTTCTTACTAAATCTTTAAAAGGACCAAACTCAAGCACCCAACAAGCTTGGGTGATGGGTTAAATGGTCATGGATCCATGAGAAAGTATACATATGATGCTTAGATACATGCATCACTATTAATAATGTAGCCATATAAATTAAATGGTTGGTAAATGTCGATAGGCATCAATCCACATAAAACATAAAAAAAACTTACTTCATGATACATCTCTCACTTTGCTAAAGTTAAAAAATTATAAAAAATAAATG